>PVJO010006085.1:0-92270 GCA_004026905.1 Hystrix cristata | reverse complement strand
CACACACACACACACACACACACACACACACACACACACACGGAGAGAGAGGGAGGCACGGAAGGAGGGAGGGGAGAAACAGAGAAATTAGGAAAAAAAAATCAAAACGAAACTCAGACATGGCCCAGTGGCCAGTAAGGGGCACAGATGGAGGCTGCCCCATCAGAGGAGGTTACAGAGGCAAGAACCACACATGGGCCATTTTTGTTTGAATCATCTTAGGAACTGCAACATATTTTTCTATCACTTTGGACTTCATGATAATTTAAAGTGGCCATCTCTTAATTTGTCCAAATCAGAGAGCTTTCCTTGCCTGGGCACTGGGAAATGGGGCTCCGTGGCCTGGTCCAAGGGCCAATGGACCACATTCTTCTCTTACAGGGGACACTGTGGTGCCAAGAGCATGCTGCGCATCCCTCTCCTCCCCTCTGTGCCTTCCTGGAGGTGGTCCCCAACGGGCTGGGCCCACTGATCCCACCCCAATCCCGAGTGGAAGGAGGGGCAGCCTAGCAGGATTGGTGGGCTATGTTTCCAGAACAGACCATTTCCCAAACAACCTAGGTCAGTATGGAAGCGGCATGGCCAAGGTCAATCCAGCAATGATCTGGGACTTGGGAGGGGAGGCAGAGACTGGAAAGGGTGGCAGGGCTGCTGCTGGGTCGAGGGGCAGAACGAGTTGGAAGAGTGCCTCCTCAGGATGGCCAGGTACTTACTTAGCTTCTATTTTGTGCCAGGTACCATTTTAAGAACCTAACATATATAACCCCACTCAATCTTCATACAAACTCCAGGAGCAGACAGGATTGCAAACACCTTTGCACTGAGTGTCCTGGCCGGAATTCTACCCTGGGTCACCTGGCTACAGGCTCTATACCATTGTACCTCACACACACGCACGGGAGGCAGAAAAACAGAGTGTGCTCTTGAAGCTGCATCTTTGTTTGGCAAGAGCATGATGGAGAAACGCAGATTTCCAACACCCTTCACCATTAGGCTCTTGGACAGAGTACTGGCTGATGTTTCGGGCTAGATAACCCCTTCAGTGGAAGGTGAAATTCAGCCAGGGCAGAAGGCAGGGAGGGGCCCGCGCCAGTTCGGATGCATTCAGAGGTAGTGCTACCATGCAAATGAAGGACACAAGGGGGGACAAAGATGTAAAGGTTCCAGAACCACATGTGGTTTGTGAGGTTTTGTTATAGCAGCCGGCATGCACTAAAACAGGGGACGACTGGAGGGTGGAAGGCCATGGGGGTGACTCTCCTGGAGGGCACCGTGTGACTCATGGTTGGCAAGGAGGTGTCACACTCAGAAAGGTGGCACAGGGCCAGGCAGGCACACACTGGCATGGGAGTTCATCTTCAGGCGTGCTCCCAGATGAGGGATGGGGCCGTCTGTATGTTCCCAGATAGAGGGGTGGGGCCATCCCTACGTCCAGGGATGAAGGGCGGGGCCATCTCTAGGTCCCCAGATGAGGGGTGGAGCCGGGACACGGGTTTTGGCCGAGACCATTCCAGCACACAGGAGCAGGTACATTTGTCTCTGAGGGCTGCCATAACACAGTGCTACAGATTGGGGACTTAAACGACAGACATGCACCATCTCACACATGGGGAGGCTGGATGTCTAAGATCAAAGTTTGGCATGGCTGCTCCTGTGTGCTGTAAGAAGAGTCAGTGCCATGCCTCCGCCTGGCTTCTGGGAGTGGCTGGTGATCTTTGGTGTTCCTTGGCGTATAGAGGTATCACACTGACTCCTGCTTTTTCTTCGGTATATGTTGTCTTTGCCCACGTTTCCTCTTTTCAGAATGTTACTACTAGATGAGAGCCACCCTAATGGCCTCATTTCAGCTCGAAAACCCTGTAAAGACCCTACCTCCAAGTAAGGTACTGGGGTGAGGATTTCAACACAAGTTTTTTTGGCGGTGGGAGGCGCAATTTAACCAACTACACGGGCTTAGGAGCAGATGCACAGGCTGGGCATGCTGGTGCTCCTAGCTGCCACCAACAAACCCAAGGCTCCACCAGCTTCCCTCACCCTCTGGCTCTCTGCTCTGCCTCCTGCTCCCAGTAATTCTCCCTCAGAATTTCTCCACCTCCACACCCATCTCCAGAGAACCCGCCTAATAACTGTGATTTCCCAATTGGCTCACTCGGGACTCCTGCGGGCTGGCCTCTCTCCAACTGCAGCGAAGCAGGCTGCTGGGAAACCTCTCCACGGTTCCCACAGAGAAACTCCAGGCTTGGAGATGCAGCGTGGGCTGAGCTGCACTTTCTGGGGGAGCCCTAGCTCTTGGCCTGCTAGTGACTCTCTGTGAGACCCTGTCAAGCCACTATGACCTTCAGTTCCTTTTTCCCATATATATTTATTGAGCACCTGCTATACACCAGATGCTGAGATCTCAGACGTACAGTAGAGTATCTGTTCTCTAGAACTGATTTCCTCTTTTTACTGGGCACATGGCTACAATTTATCTCTCAGTTTTCCCATAGGCAGATGTGGCCTAGCTGCCCAAGGGAGTATGAGTTGAAGTGATGTGTGTCACTTCTGGGACAGGCTCTAGGGCAATGAATGTACCCCTCCATCTCTGCTCCTTCCCCCACCAGCCAGAGGGAATGGTGGAGCCACAAGACGGCAGGAACCTGAGTCCCTGAGTTACACTATGGAGGACAAAACAGCTGCCCGCTATTTTGGGCTGACAGGAAATCAACCTTTACTAACGCCGAAGGTGTTCCATTCAGGCCAGTCATAGTGACGGTCATTAATATGAGGGGAGAACGAGACAGACATGCTGTCTGCCCTTCTGGAGATTTCTAGCTATAGAGTTATTCACTGGTGACCAAAGAAAGGGCCCTGAATGAGGAGGGGCCCAGAGTTTCAGGGGGCAGCATCATCTAGGCGGACTTGAAGTCAGGAAAGCTGCTCCTCATCCAGAAAATGGGAAAATACACTTACATTCTTTTTAAGAATTATTTTTGCCGTATTGAGGATTGAATCCAGGGCTTTCTCACTGAGCTGCATCCCCACCCCTTTTTTCACTCTTTGAGACATGGTCTTTCTAAGTTGCCCAGGCTGGGCTCAAAGTTGTGATCCTCCTGCTTCAGCCTCCCAGAGGACTGGGTTACAGGGGTGCACCACCATGCCCGGCTACCCTACAGTCTTTAGAGCTGCAGGAAGACCATGTTGGTCAAAGCATCTGACAGGGATAAATCACCTGTAGGGGGAGGTCACGCTTGTCAGCTCGTCTGCTGCAGATACCTCCAGAGCAGACTGTTTCTGATTGGGGTTTGGGGCGGGGGCTCCATGTCCTCTCCACAGCAGATGCCTGTGACTAGAGCCTGGGAAGGCTTAGCATCCTGGAGGAGGCCTGGTGTCTCTCTATGAATTTTGGTGATTTTCTTTTGTCACGGACATGGTTCATCCATGTGACTCTTTGCCCATTCTTTCCTTTAATTCACTATTCATGTGAACATCGAGGCCCAAGGACACGGAGCCTGCCACAGAGGATGTAGACAGGGAGGTGAGTGAAGATTTTACCTGAGACAAAAGAGCCATGAGGGAAGAAGCAGGGTCAGGGAGTTCCAAAGAAGGGGTACATGCTGGAGGAGGGGGTATCTGGTGTTAATGGAGTGGTCTAAAATGTCCCTTGGAAGTCTTGTGTTCAGAGGCGCAGCCTGGTGGGAAGGGGCCATGGGCAGGGGCATGACCTAAAAGGCTGTATTCTTGTCCCTGGCTCCTCCTTTCTTCCCTGCTTCTGGCTGCCATGGTGTGAACAGCTTTTCTCTGCCATGTGGTCTCTGCCCTGGAACCAGTTAGCCATGGTCTAAACCCACTGAAACTGTGAGCCTTTAAACTGTGGGTCTGGGGTATTTTGTCCCAGTGATAGGAAAGGGACTAACATGCCTGGAGAAGATGGTGAGGGCTGAGCACCCATAGAGGTGAAGGGTAAGCAGGGCTGGACATAACAGCAGCCCAAGCAGAGATCTTGGCCCCCTCTGGAGGCCGTGGAGGGGGGCTCTGGAAGCAGTCATGCATGGGGAAGTGGAGGAGTAAGGCTGAAAAAGCAGGTGTGTCCACAGTAATGGAGATGCCCTGAGTCTCCCTATAAGAGGACTGGATTTAGCATCATTTAATGCTCAGAAGTGCCACCATGAGAAAGCGACCACATGGGGAGACAGGCATCCAGGAGTGGCTGGAGTCCCATGAGAACTATGATAATCCCTCGCAGCACACATCTCCAGTGACCTGAGGGCCACCCAACAGGAGCCAAGAAAGTCCCCTCCGGGCTCAGGCAGGGAGCTCCAGTCTCTGGAAGCCCCAGCTGGGTGTCATTTGGCCTGTTGGCATCTGAGGGCCCCGGCCTGGGGCCCTGGGTGTCTTCCTTTAGTCTGGGGGAGCCCAGCTGCCTGCATGATTGCAGACTCCACTCTCCCAGGGTTAACAAGCGCTCTCTTCATGGCTGCCCCTCACACTGGAGCCCCTTGTGAGGGGGACACATTAAAGTCTGGCTCTGAGCTGGCAGCTTCCTGCAGCTGCCAGGGGGTGCCTGCCACTGCCAGGGATGCAGTCAGGGAGGGGACGGGAAGGGGTGTGGAGGAGATGCAGGGCTCCTTGGACTTGCCTTGCCTCACCCCTGACTTGCTGTCACTCATGGGAGAGAGCTATACTAGGGAGCACTGGATATTAAACTGTGTTTTTTCAGACCCAAGAGCAAAGAAGCCTACAGTGCAACGGGGCCAGGAAGAAGTCACCTGCTGTGGTTTGGATGTGGTTTGTCCCCAGTGTGGTGATGTTAAGAGATAGTGGATCCTTTAAGGGGTGGAGCCTAGTGGGGATACTTAGGTCACTGGAGACGTGTCCCTAGAAGGGAGTAACACAGTTTCCTGAAGCCCAGTGGCTCTCTGGCTTCCTTCTCAGGATGTGATCTCTCCCTCATACATGTGTCATGATGCCATCCATCATGCTGTGATGTTGCCAGGGGGACCCTCTCTGGAGTCAGTGTTATACTGTTAAGACTTTTAGCTTCACAAACTGTAAGTTAAATAAGTCTCCTTTATTTATAAAGCATCCAGTGTCAGGCACTTTGTTACAGCAATGGAAACTGACTGATACAGCACCTGAGTCAGCAGGGCTGGACTAGGTCAGCTAGGGGACGATGTCTGTCTGAGCTCAGAGTAGTTCCTGCCTTTTCCCTCAGGAAGTGGGTTCTTGGAGAGAATCAATTTCTGCCTCTCAATTCTGTCTCTACAAACCTGGAACCTGGATATCAAAGTTAGTTTGGTAAACAGAAGCATCTCGCTAGGCCACAGACCTCAAGGATCTTGTGCTGTGGGTGGCTGGGCAGTGATTCAGAGGGGCAGAGATAGTGGGAGGTGGGCCATCTGCCTAGCACTAAGCCGATTCTGCGGTCCTGCTGTCACTCTAGAGTGTACCCAAGCAGAACCCCTTCTCTCGGAATGAGTCCCTCACATAGAACCAGCCACCACGGCCACATCACAGGGCCCTGCCCCAGCCAGAGGTCCGGGCAGACTGCTGGGCCAAGCTGGGACTGCTGGATGCCCCCTTGAGAGTCTGGCTTTTGGATCAGAGACAGAGGAGACTCGGGGCGAGGGATAGGATGGAATTCACAAAAGGGGCCTTGCCAAGTCATTGTGACCCTGGTTCTGGAGGTCCGTGGCTCTTTGCTCCCTTGGTCTTGGCTATTAAGCTCCTCCTCCCACCCCCAGCACCCCTCTGCATCTTTCCACTAAGGTCTCCTTTGTGGATCAAGCCAGAAGTTCGTTTCTGTACCAGCACTCGAGAGTGCAAACCTCCAACCAGCTTTACCTTTGCTGGGAAAGGAGATTCCTACCTGGCTGGCTCAGAGACACAGCACAGCTCCACTTCATCCCCAGGGCAGAGTGCAACACTTCTACAAGAAGGAATATGAGCACAGGCTCCCACAGGCCACGGAGCTCAGGGGAAAGGAGGGATGCTGTGTTGGGGAACACTGGAGGCCAGTCCTCATGCTACCATGGAGGAGCTGTGTGACCTGAGGGGCTGCAAACCTTCACTGGGCCAATCAGCTAATCTCGCATACGCATGTCAGTTTCTTTGTCCCTAATGTAGGGACACCTGTGGACCTCACAGAGTTGCTGCTAGGAAGCCAGGAATGAGACTCTGGCTGGGCGTGAGAGGGTTCTCCATAAATGGCGGTTTCCCTTCCATCCTGGTAAAAAGCTTACTGCTTGCTGGCCATCTCCTCCTGCCCTAGAGCTGCCACATCAGGAAACACCACCTGCCATGAGGATTTCCTGGGGTGGCTGCTCTGGGCCTGGCTCCTGCCCCTCGGCTCCAGGCTCCACTCTCTGGCTACCTTTCTTGTCCCTCAGCAAGTTCCTCAAGGATCCACAGCACCAGCCTCGTGCCTCCTCCAACACTCTGCTCTAGAGAAGCCGGGATTTTCCAGGCTTCCTGCCGAGATTCATAATTGAACAGAGCCGGGGAGTTTTTCCCAACCAGTAAATTGTCTTCTCCCCTGACACAGAGAAATGGGTGTTCAGTTATTGTCTCTGATTTCTCTACTTGCCTCTGTTCAGTAACTGCTGCTTGGATCAAACCTCAGTACCAAGGGCCAGGTTTTTGTTTTTTTTCTTTTTCTTTTTCTTTCTTTTAATGAGGAGCAAATATGAAGCTCCAAGGGACGAAATGCCTCTCTGCAGACTCCAGGCTCTTCTGCTGGTTTGCTTCTGCAGATCTCTGGAAAGCTATGCTCCAATAACCTGAGAGTTTTAATTGAAGGGCTTGGGGAAGGGAGGGAGAATCATAGAGGAGAATCATAAACTTCTAGAGGGGACCCCTGGGACCATCTACTTCATCTCGTTTGCTTTAGCCGTTACAAACCCGAGGCCTGGAGAGGTGACGGGCTATTTCCATGGTAACAGGCTGGCTGGTGGCACAGCCAAGCCCAGAATGCACTCTCTGGACCCCAAGTTTGGAGCTCTTTTGCACACACACTGCTGCCTGCTCTGTGCCAAGGGTCTCAACCCGGGCATGTTTTACTTTCCAGATGTTGCTGGCGACCAGCAGGCAGAGGCCAGGGATGCTGCTAAGCACACTACAATGCACAGGACAGCCAGCCCTTCCACCCTAGCAAAGAACCATCTAGCCCAACTGTCTTGAGAGCCCTGGCTGAAGGTGAATAAGGGAGTCCTCTCTCCCTGAGGCCCTGCAGACATTGCTAATCAATCACAATACTGTTCTCTCCTGGTCACAGTCCAAATTCTTCTCAACACAACACTCCAACCAGGGACTACTACTTGAGAAGCTACCTTTGCTACTCTTCTGGTGGCTGAACACCATCAGGGAGGTAGAAATTATTGGAAATTATTGTTAGGGTTTGAGTCTCGGCTCTGTTGTCACCTCTGAGCTGTGTGATTTGGGGTCCTAACTAACCTTGCCGTGCCTCATTTTTGTCATCTGTGAAATGGGGACAGCAAAGGAGAAGAACCTCTAAGAACTCTTTGGGAGCGAAACAAGTGAATGCAGTCTTTAAAGGTCACCATGCAAGGCACATGGTCAATCACTGAAAGTGTCAGCTGTTATTAGAATCAGCCCCATGCTGGTGACAAAGAGGCAGCTGGCCTACTCCAGAAGAGAGTGAGCCAGGTCCGTCCCCCTATTGGGACTGACATGAGCTCCTCCTTGTTCTCTTGTGCCCATGGTATTGTGACTGTCACAATGAGCAGGTTCCTGACTCTTACAAGGACCAGCAAAGTGACCTTTTTTCCCCCTTAGCCCATTACTAATAATAAGGCCTGGCTGGCTTCAGGTGCACACTTGAATCCTTGCACTGAGCTCCTTCCTTCCTTCCTTTCCTTCTTTCTTTCCTCCTTCCTTCCTTCCTTCCTTCCTTGCCGTTCAGGGCCTCAGCACTGACCTCATTCCCTCCAGCCCTTTTTTATTTTATAATTTTGAGATAGGATTGTGCTAAGTCCCTAAACTGCCCAGTGTGGGATCAAAGTTTTGATCCTTCTGCCTCAGTCTCCCAGAGTGCTGGGATTAAAGGTGTGTGCTACCACACCTGGCTTCCATTTTCTCATTTAAACGTCAAAAAATAAATAGGAAGTCGGAGCTCCTACTAACCCATCATACAGATGCAGAAGCTAAGGCAAGGACCTTGCTCAGGACACAGAGCCCCAGTAGCCAAGGATCCTCCAGAACCAGAGCTCTCACTCTGCTGTTCCCTATTCTGTTGGTGAACGGGAGCAGAGAGGAAGGATGGGAGGGAGGGAGGGCCACACACACACCTGCCAGGTCATGGCACACATCTGCTCCCTGAGTATCCCCCAGGCTGGGGGCAGCTCTGCGAGCCTAGCTAGATACCGACTTCAAACCCAGTTTCTGCCCCCCCCAGCCTGCCCGCTGTCTCCTGCACCTGTGCTCCTGAGTGGTAGGTGGAAACGCTGCAGCACCTGCTGGGACCCTGGCATTACCACGTCTCTTGGTGTGGAGCCATTAGATCATGGGCTTAGATGTGGCCTCAGAGCTCCTGGGCTCCTCAGCCACACCTGATGCCTGTGACCCTATCCTTACCCCGCCCCCTTGACATTTTGCAGGCTCCCGGTCCTCTGGCGGCTTCCCAGTGAGAGCGTCACTATTTTTGGTTCTTGTGCCATCCATTCTCGCCTCGCCCATGGGACCCCCTGTGTACTGTAGAGGAGCTGCCCGCTCTGTCTGCCGCCTAGTCCTGTGTCCGGGTCAAGCAGGGCGGGGCTCTGGGCAGGGTGGTAAAGGAACCAGACTAGACCTGTCCCTACTTTTGAGTTGGCACCCGGAGGGTTGGACACCTGTGGCCAGGTCAGGCAAGTCATTGGAGAGGCTGGCACTAAAACTGAGCCCAAAGGGGGAGAATCGGCAAAGTAACAACAGGGTAGATGCTTCAAACGGGGCACAGCACTGCGGTGGCCCACAGGCAAGAGGCTGGCATGTCCAGGGAGTAAAAGGAGGCTCGGGTGCTGGAGTCACTGCGCCGGTGGGCGGGCAGGGATAGAGGTGACAGAGACTCACAGATCTGAGGGCAAGAGGAAATCATGGAAGGTGTTAAAACAGTAATGTGACAAGATCAGATTTGCTTTTTGTCCTCCAGGGTGGGTGACAGAGTAGAGGCAGGGAGGCCAGGCACAATCCAAGTTCTGGGACAAAGGTCTTATTCAAGGTCACCTGCTGATTTGGGGCAGAGATGCTTGAAGGGATCCCCAAGGCTAATTAATGTGTCTCCCCAACACTATCCCTCTTCAGACCAACCACTCGTCCCCTGCAAAGCAGTCCTGGTTCAAGGACACTAGTGACCCTCCCAGAGTGCCTTTCCAGGCCCACTCACTTCTTCCCAGCTGTGCCCACCGTGTGTCTGGGAGACCAGTCTGTCACTCCCAGCAGCCAGCCTGCCCTGAACTTTTGGTCCTTCTCTAGGATTTGGGGCGGGGGGCTACTGGAGATTGAACCCAGGGCCTTCAACTGAGCTACATTCCCAGCTTTGTTTTTTGGACACGAGGCCTTGCTAAGCAGCTAAGTTCTCCAGGCTGGACTTGAACCCCCTGCCTCAGCCTCCCAGAGTGCTGGGATTGTAGGTGTGTGCCTGACTCTCCAGACTTTTTGATCCCTGGGGGCAGCTCTCGGAGCTCCAGCTTCCTCCGTAATCTCTAGAGATAATGCCTGGAGCTTTTGCTTGCCCAAAAAAGAAAAAAGTAAAGAAAATGTACAAGCTGGCTCCCTCCCCACCATGCACAGCAGGGCCCAGAGCAGGCAGGCTTGAGGGGGAGCGGTGTCTGGGAGACAGCAAGAACTAGCTGGCCGGGAGCCAGATGGCGGAGAAACCCCCAGGAACCCAGTGGAGCGACTGTCATTGTGAGTTAAGCAGGCCGTTTATGGGGAGGATAAAAGTTAATGAGAAGCTGCTCTCCAGCTCCCCACCATTGTGCAAGAGAAATGCTGGCGGACAAATGACACAAAGAAAGAGAGGCGCCTGCATGTGGCGCGTTCTGCCAGGAAGAGAGCACATCCCGCAGAAGCGGGGAGGCAGCAGGTGGAGGAGGTGGCGGGGAGCCGCCTTCATCGCCTGGTTAGGGAGGAGATCCGGGCTTGGACATCACTATCGCCATCTAAATTCCCCAGGTGGCTTCTTAATCTGTTACCCACCATCCCCTTCCCAGGGCCACTAGAGGCCAGGGCGGGAGGGCGCGCTGGCTTTCTAATTCATCTAAAGCCCCATTCTCAGGAGATTGCCTGGAGTAGTTCACAGTGCCCTGGTTTCTCTTCAGGCTGAAGAGCTGGGGAAGGGGCACGGGACAGAAGACTGTCTGTGAGGGTAGGCACAGTTGCCGCCAACACTAATAACATAGCAGGCAGCACTTAGCAGGGGGCAGCAGGCCGTAAGTGCATTGTTTTAATTCTTTTAGTCATCACTACAACCCTCTCCTGCTACAGACGAAGAAACTGAGGCCCAAGAGGTTAAGAGATTTGCCCGGGCACTAAGTGCAGAGCTGGGACTAGAACCCCAGCCGTCGTCGTGGGAATTTGAGGGCTCAAGCTATTTTACCACCCTGTGAGCCAAATGGGACCCGCTGGCAATTCCAGGGCTGATGGAGGCCCAGCTCCCATGATGGAACGTTTCACGAGCTTCTGGGACCATCTCAGGAGCACCTCCCTTTAGCCGGCTTCTGAGCTACATTGGGCACCCAAGGCCCAGGCGACCCATGTGCCTAGAAGGACTTGGCGGGGAAGGTTGAGTTTGGGTGAGGGACAAGGATGTGTGGGGCCCTAGCAAGAGGCAGGCATGGGACTGAATGGGTGGCCTGACGTGCTATACACACCTGCTGGAAAGGGGCTGCCCACCCAGGGCGACTCTCAGGGCAGCGGGTGACACCTCTGCAGGACACAGAACTGGCTTCAGGCCAGCGCTCTCCACCAGCAGTTTCCAGTCTCAGGAATGATTACAAGAGTATGCCAATGTCTGAGACCTCATGCTGGAAATCTGCCTCGACTCAGAAGGGTCCGAGTTTGTGACACAGACGATGTCTCTGCCGGTGCCCAGTAAATAAGGTGATGGATGTGCTCGTTACCCCAACCTGGTCATTACACACGGTATACATGCATGGAAACATTACAGAGTATTCCACAAATGTGTCAATTGTTATGAGGTGTAATTATCATGTGTCAATTAGAAACAAGAACAGCCGTGACATGTCCTGAGCGCTGGTATTCCAAGGGAAACCACTGGACTCCACTGGGCTTTGCACTCTCTCACATGTGGTTACTTTCTCGGCTTCCTTGGCCTGTCGTTCTGCAAGCCTCTCATTCGGTCTTTCACAGGCTCCTCCTCCTCCTCAGGGCAGTCCAGCCTTTCTCCTCTGCCCGCATGTCCCATCATGTGTTCCTGGAGGGGACCTCTGCACCTCTATGGTTTTAACCACTCTCTTTGTGCCACGATTTCCTGCTCCATGGCCTTCGCCTGGACCGGGGCATCAGCTGCCCAGTGGACATCTCCACCTGGATGCCCAACAGGGACACCAGACCAAACTACCTTCGTCCCCTTGACTACTTCCACCTTCTCTCATCTTACTGCCCAGTGCTCTGGGTTGGGGAGATCCTCCCTGGAGTGCCCTGAGTCTTCTTCATCCTGCCTGTAGTTCATCCATCCGTCAGTCTTCATGCAATTCTATGTCCCAGTGATGCCTCACATCCATTCCTCTTCTCCATCCACACTACCCTGCCTTTTTTGGCTCTTCATGAATTTGGCTGTCTCCCTCCAAATCACCTGCCAGGGTGATCTGGTGACACAGGACTCTGTCCCATGACTTTGTACCTCTTGCAGAAGAAAGTTTGGGCATGCCACCTTTGTGGCCGCCTCCCCTGCTGCCTCAGTGTCATTGCTGGCCCCACGCTCCAGCCTCGCTAAGCTGTGCAGCGCTCCTTATTCACAACAAGCTATTCTGAATCATGCTGTGCTCCCAGCTGTGTCCTCTGTCTGGAGTTTCTGCCGCTCTGTCCCTCTGTGGACTTCCAAAAGTCATCAGGGCAGGTGCTCCTCTTCTTAAGAAGTCTCCTGGATTTGATTCTTCCTCTTTTTTGTGTACAGTCAGTCCTCTGTCCACAGGTTCTGCATCCATGGATCCAACCAACTGCAGATCAAAAATACTCAGAAAAAACTGCATATGTACGGAACATGTGCAGACATTTTTCTCACCATTATTCACTAAACATACAATCTAAACACACAGTACAATAAGTATTTACACAGCATTTATATTGTATTAGATATTCTAAGCAGTATGGAGAAGAGTTAAAGTAAAAAGGAGGATATATGTGGGGTTTGTGCAAATACAACATCAGTATTTAAGGGACCTGAGCATCTCTGACTTTTGTACCCACGGGGATCCTGAAAACAGGCCTTGGTGGGTACCGAGGGACAGTACTCATAATGCTCTTGCACATCCCTATCACGGAAGCCTCCTGGATTATATATTGGGTCCCCTCCTTGAGCCAGGAGGCCAGGTCTGACACATATTTATCTTTGAATCTCTGCTCAATTCATGCTGGTAAAATTGCACTGATGTTCTTTCTCCAAAAAGGGGCTCTGTGGACTGGGGATGTAAGGAGCATCACTCTCTCCTGCTCCCCTGGCTCCCATGTTCACATGCAAAAGGCAGGAAAAAACATCCATTCTGTACTCTCCTCCTCCTTCCCCTCCAGCAGGTGAAATACCCCAGGAACGCCACCAGAATGCTCAGCATGGACACAAAAAGCCACAGTCCACACCATGCTAATGGAATGAGCTGCCTGTCAAGACCCTCCTGAGCCAACAAATCACTCATGGAAGCCTGAATTGATAGAAAGTGATAAATACGAATGTGCTAGAGGTGACTACATCAGCACCCTGAAAACCACAGTGCAGGATCTTGTGTGACCAGATGTCGGACACATTCCATTTTAATGAATTCTAAAGCCAAAGTGAAATCACCGCCCAGTCAAAAGACTGAACTGAGAGCAGCAACAAGAACAAAACACGAAAAGAAAAACCTAGAGGGCTGTCTAGATCCTATTTTCAACCTCCTGGATACTGTCTTCAATCCCTAACATCTGGCCCGTGCCAAGACGACACAGGAAGACAGAGTGGACTCTCAGACCTCAGCCCTGACTCCCCTCTGTCTCGGCTGACAACTCGGAGGTTGCACAGGCACCACGTGACTGCCAAGCTTTCATTATTCATTAAGCCATTTTTCCTCCCTGTTAGGATCCTGATCCCAGACATGTGAACGGCACAGCTCTGGTTCCCTGGCAGAACCTCCCCTCATCACGGACGGAGCCACTCGTTTTCAGAGCTGCGAGTATCAGCCAGAAAATGCGGCTTGTTAAAGTGCCATGACCCGGGTCAGTGGTGCCAGAGTCGTGGCCGGGAGCCAGGGCCATGTGCACAGAGTCCTGAATATTTTACACCTAATGACTCTGAGCTATGGGCTTTATACCTTTAGACACCAGATTAAACTTGATTTGAAATTGGTCCTGGGGGAAATTTGTTTAAGAAAATAAAGATGTTAGATGGAGCTTAATGTCCTTTGCAAGGTGGCTCCATCCACCTACATCCCGAGGCTGTGGACTTCTGGACAATCCAGGGAGCAGCCAAATGGCACCAGCATTCCTCATGTCAGTGCCACAGTTCCCCAGGCCTCATCCTGGCCTCAACCTGGAAATATCCCTCCTCCCACTCTAACCCCCAACAGCCTCCAAGAAGGCACAGAAGAGAAGCTGTGTGCCATTCTGTACAGGCACAGAGACACTCCGCGTTGTACCACTGAACCCTTCTGAACGTCCAAAATGTGGGAACTACTGTTCCCATTTCAAGCAAATGGAAACTGAGGCCCCAGGAAGTGACAGAAAGAGCGTGTGCACAGCAGGGTTTGCATTCGGTTATACACGGCCCCAAAGCACACACTGTTTACTCACAGAGCACCCAGCTGATGCGCTCCATATTGTGGCAGTTGCTCAACCCCTCACACAGCCTCTGTCTCCTGCATAGGACAGCCAGGATAATTACAGGACCCTCTTCCGGGGCCAAGAGGTGGGAGAACGCTCGAGGCACACACATCCACGCACAAGCGCACCCCACAGTGCCTGGAGTGCCTTCTCCTGTGTTCACTGGCAGAGGAGGAGCACTTTGCCAACTTTAGCCTTGTATTAGTCACTTTCCCAACACTGGGACCTAATACCTGACACCCACAATTTTTTTTTTATTTTTAACCAAGAACATGTATTGGTACATTGTACATATAATGATCACTTCATCATATTCATTTTGTACCTGTACATGGTGCATCTTGGTTGTCCCCCCTCTTCCGCACCCCTCCCCTCTGTTCCCTCCTTCCCTATTTACAGCATGTTTATTCACATTTCTCCGTGAATTCCCTTTCCCCTTTCTTTCTTTTTTTCCTTTCTTGCTTTTCCCCCTTCCCTCTTTCTAGTACTCCTCTCCTTTGTATATTATCTTCCTTTTATATAATATCTATTACACCTCTTTGTCCTTATTTACAGTTATGGTTTCTCATATCAGAGAAACAATTCGATATGTACTCATGAGTGTCTGATTTATTTCCCTTAATAGTATGCTCTCAGGGAACATCTATTTACATACAAATGACTCTAGTTTATCCTTTTTTCTGGTGGTGTAGTACTCCGTTGTGTGGAAAAACCACATTTTCTTTAGCCATTAATTGGTTGTTGGTCATTTAGGTTGTTTCCAAGACTTAGCTATTACAAATTGTGTTGCTATAAATATGGTTGTGCATATGTCCCTGTGGTACGACGATTTTAATTCTTCTGGGAAGATTCCCCAGTAGGGGAATAGCTGGATCAAATGGAACATCTAGTTGTAGTTTTTTGAGGAATCTCCATATTGATTTCCACAGTGACTGGACCAGTCTACATTCCCACCAGCAGTGGAGGAGGGTTCCTTTTTCCCCACAGCCCCGCCAGCATTTGTTGTTGGTTGATTTTTTCATAAACGTGGTTCTTTCTGGAGTGAGATGGAATCTTAACGTTGTTTTGATTTGCATCTCTTGAATGACTAGTGATGCTGAACACTTTTTCATATATTTATTTGCCATTTTTATTTCTTCATCTGAGAAATGTTTATTCATTTCAGTTGCCCATATTTGGATTGGGTCTTTAAATTTGGGAAGCTTAATTTTTTTGAGTTCTTTGTATATTCTAGATGTTACACCTTTGTGTGATGGATAGCTAGCAAAAATTTTTTCCCATTCTGTGGCTTTTTGCCCTGCTCTATTGGTGATTTCTTTTGCTGTGCAAAAGCTTTTTAATAGCATGTGGGCCCAAGCACTGATTCTTTGTATTGTTTCCCGTGCAGTCTGGGTTCTGTTCATAAATTTTTTCCCTACCCCTGTGTCTTCAAGGGTTCTTCCTATTCTATTCTCCAGTAAATTAAGTGTTTCTGTTTTAATGTTTAGATCTTTGACCCACTTCGATCTTAGTTTAGTGCATGGTGAGAGACATGTATCTAGTTTTAGTTTTCAGCATGTTGACACCCACAACTTAAAGGAGGAAAGGTTTCTTTGGTTCAGTTTCCAGTGGGTTCAGTCCACGGCTGGCTGGCTAAGGCAAAAACAGCATGATAGAAGGGCATGGTAGAGGACAGCTGCTCAACCCATGGCAGCCAGGAAGTAGAGACAAAAAGGGAAGAACCAGAGACAAGAACACATCCTTCCAGGTCACGCCCCCAGTGACCCACCTCCAACCAGATCCACCTCCTACCAGCACATTCAGCCATCAACTCATCAATGGATCAATCTACTGATGAGAATAGTGCCCCTAGGACCCAATCACTTTCCAAAATCCCCACCTCTGAATCTATGAGACTTTGGGGGAACATTTTAGATCTAAACCGTAACAAGCCCCACCCTTGAAATGCTTCTGTCCCCAAGTGACAGGGTAGATGACCATGTCTGTGTGTGGACGGGTACATGGGAGAGCTGGTGCAGGACTGAGCTTTGGCTGGCACAACGACAGGGCTGAAGGCAGATGGACAAACATGGGCCCCTGGCCACAGGGCCCAGCCCCGCTCAAGAGGGGTGAGAAACTGCTTTTCACCCCCAAATACACTATCTTTGCTTTGGAAGGAGGAAGCACTCGGGTGTGGCCCACAGGCAGCGGGAGTGGCACAGCGTTTTCCAGCACCAGAGATGCTACAGCTCGGAAGCTGGGCCTCGCCGCCCAGTCTCACAGAGCCCTTGTCTCCAGCTGGGCTCTAATTCACAGGGCTGCTGCCAGCGCTCATTCATAAATGATGAAAAACCTCTCAGCAGATGCCGAGCTCTGCAACAGAGCCTTGAGGCCCCACTGTGAACCTTAGGTCCCCACAAACTGGAGCCAGCCAGCCTCTGAGTCCCAGGGTCCTGGGGCTGGTGGGGGCCCCTACCCTGCTGGTGCCCTGCTGAGGGCCGAGGGGGGCATGAGCGCTACCAAGTTCTCCACTTTGGCCTCACCTGAGCGGGTGAACAGAGCTGGGACCCGGGAGAAAGCCAGAGGCTCCCCAGGGTTTCCCTTAGGGACCCCAGAAGTTGCTAGGTTTGGAGGATTTGGCTGCTGGAACAGGGATGACAGACACTTGAGTCTGACAGGTACATTTCCCGACAGTCTGGGGAGCTGGAGAGCAGAGAAAGGAAACGTACGTACAGTCCTTGCACCAGGAACCTACTTGGCTTGGGGAGAAGTGGGGCTCAGGACCAGCAGGCTGGCTCTGTCCAGAACAGGTCCCTGACTCCATCCCTGCAAAGTCACTCTGCTAACGTCCCAAAAGCTTATAGTCCCTGTCCCTCGTTGTTTGACAGAAAGCCCACAGAGGCAAGTGGTCACTCCAGAGGTGGGCCTTTCTACTCTGGCCACCCATGTCCCTTTTGTAAAGTGCTCTGCAGAGAAGGACCCCAGCTTCCTAGAATGCCCCAGCAGCTGATGTTTTTATCTAGGGTCTGAGGACAAGGGCAGATTTCGTTAGGCCCTGAAGTGTGCACAGTTCGACAGGCCCTCTTAAAGAAAAAGAACACACGATGACACACACAAACTAGCACCGGCACCTGGTGAGTCCGCCTTGTGGTCTGCCCACTAGGGCAAACACAACGACCCCTCACTCTGCCACCTGCTTTGGAGGCTCCCACCAGACAGGTGGGTTCTGAACCAGGTTCCGGGGAGCCTGGATGCCTCACTGGCCCACACTGGCAGTTCCCAATGACCCTACCAGGGTCCAAACCATGACCGAGCTGCTTCGAGCTGTCGAAGCACAGTTTCCTCTGTCTGAGGGCGGGGCGGGGTCTTTTCTGTGCTTATCGGACACTCGGGCTTGGCTGGCTGGCTGGCTAGATGGCAGCTGGGTCTCTCTGATAGGCTCCTTTCGTCTCAAACTTCACAACTTCCCATGCGGATTCTTGGATTGACCCAAAGTGGGGTTCCCAAGAGACAAGTATAGACAGCCCTCCATATCTGAGGGTTTTGCATCCGTGGATTAAACCAACTATGGCTTAAAAAAAAAGTGTCTATATATATAGTTATTTATATATGTATATAGAATAATTTCATCTGTACTGAGTATGTAAAGGCTTTTTTTGTTACAATTCCCTAAACAATACGGTATAACAGCTATTTACAAAGCATTTATATTGTATCAGGTATAATAAGTCATCTTGAGATGATTTAAAGTACACGGAGGATGCGTGTAGGAGCCACACAAATACCACGCCATTTTATACAAGGGACTTGGGCATCTTCGGGTTTAGGTATTGAAGGGGGTCCTGAACCCATCATCCTCTGTGGATGCCGAGGGATGACTCTACCGTGGACCAAGACCGAGCTTAGGGCTCTCACCCCCACCTGTGGACATAATCGTCCACCCAGCAACCATTTTCTGAGTCCACTCAGGACTCAGAGGAGGCAATTGTCACTGCCCCCCAGGAGCCGGTGGGGGACAACCAGTACCCCATGACATGATGCAATACACTGTGCCCAAGTCTGGGCTCAAACGCAGGGTGCTGGAAATGCAGAGAAGGAACTTGTCAGCCCAAATAGAGATGGGCAAGGCTTTGTGGAGTTGGTCACCTCTGAGGTGAGTCCTGGCGGAAAAAGAGAGTCCAGTGGGTGACGGCGCCCTGGGGAGGGTCCGTTCCATCAGGCACGGTGGTAACGAGGCTGGAAGTGGGGACCAGAGAGTGGAATTTTGAGCTGGAATTCTCCTTGAAGCGGGAAGTGAGCTCAGCCCGCAGATCCTGCCTTCAGACCTGCCTTCAGACCTGCGTTCTGCACCTTCAGCCTCAGGGCAGCCTCCACCCGAGCCATCCCCTGCCTGGATGGTGCTCCACTGGGACAGGAGAGGAACAGACACCCTCGCAGGCGGCATCCTTACCCATGTGAACACGGAGCACTGCTAGTCTGCAGAGGACTTTCCCGAGGGTCACAGCCAAGAGAACACACTACAGCTGTAAAATGAACCGACACGGTGACCACACAGCACAGCAGCAGACATGTGGCACCAGCCTGTACCACAGGCTGCCTCCTCTGATCTCTGTCTTCCAAGAAGAGCACAGGGCCTCCCTTTGCACAGGAAGGAGGCCTTGGCGAGTGTCTTCGGTTTGGAGATCTCAACTCACCTTCATCTTTCCTCAGGCAAAGCTGTTGTGATTCTTCCCACCAGGAGAAGGGGTGGGGTGGCAGAAACTGAGGTAGGTGGTCCCCGTATCAGGGAAGGGCTGGAGGCCCACAGGCCTTCTGGCTCCAGGACCCCTCCCATGTGGCCCACCCACCCGGTGTTTTTCTCTGAAGAAATCAACTTGCAGAGGGGAGGGGGAGCTTCCCATTTCCCGAGCATCTAGCAACTCCCAGTGCTTCATAGCTGAGCTGATCTAATCCTCAAAACGGCCGGGTGAATCTGGTATTACCGTGCCCCTTTATAAATAAGGACACTCGGATTTAAAGAGTGCAGAAGAAAATTCCCCAAGATCCCCCTGTTGATCAGAGACAGAGCCAGAACTCAAAATCAAGTTCATCTGACTCAAAATCACCCCTGCTTTAAAGCCCCTTCTATCTCTGGTATGTAGAACCCTAAGGCAGCATTGAGCTCCCCACCCACTGGTGTGTACCCCTGGGTGATGCCCTCCCCTGGAGTGTGGGTGGAACCTGGAATATGCTGATAAGGAAGGTTATGCAATGGAAGACTCTCCTGTGGCAGACTGGAGGGGGAGAAGTGTCAGCCAGCCAGCCTGGACGCAGGCAAATAGCCTTGCTGGGAACTGTCAATGGGGCCATGTGGCCAGGAACTGGGGGCGGCTTCCAGGCCCTGGCTGATGGCTTCCAAGAGGACAGGGCCTCAGTCACACAACCATAGGTGGCTGCATTCTGCCAACCACCAGGGACCCTGCAAGCACCCCCTAGCTCCAGAAAGGAATGTGGCCCAGTAGATACTGTCACTACAGCCTTGAGACACCTGGGCAGATCAGCTGGGTGTGTCCCGATGCTCAATCCACAGAACTGTAAGATAACAAGTCTGTGTTGTTTTAAACCACTAAATTTTAGGCAATGTGTTAAGAATCCTAGAAAATTTCTCATCTGAACAAGTTCATCTTATCTTTGGGAGCCTGTTCAGCCTTGCAAAGAGCCCCTGGCCCAGAAAGAAAGATATTCATGTCACCTTGGGAAAATGCTCACCTTTTTGAGACTTGGTTTCCTCAAGTGTAAGTGGGGACACTGACAGTACTTACATCTCGGGACCGATGGGAAGGTTCAAAGAGATGGTGCGTGTACACCCTCAGCCACAGGCAGTCTCCACCCACAGTGTACGAGATTGCAAGTATTCTACTAGAGGTCACCTGCTCTTGGGGACTGACAGGGTAATACTTTCAGAAGGCCGGTTAGCTTGGCAGTTATTTGTCTGAATGAGTCTCCTTGTGTTAGAGCTTCCTGGGGATGCTGCTGTTCTGGAGTCTCAGGTGTGCGCAGGGCCGGGCTCTATGAAGGATGCAGAGAGCTCCCTACCCTTGGTGTCCCTTGGCACGCAGCTGTGTGCTTCTGGTCTCCGCCCCCAATTCCAGAAGGCCTCCCTCTGCATGTCTCTCCTTTCTTTGCATAAGGACGCAGCATATGGATCAGAGGCAACCTTAATCGAGGATCACCTCATTGTAACCTGATTCTATCTGAAAGACCCTGTTTCCCAATAAGGCCACATTCACAGGTGCCCAGGTTAGGACTCCAGTATCCTGGGGAGACCCAATCCATCTCACAGCATCCCCCAGTGCTAAAGGACTAGAAAGCACTTGCCAACCTTCTCTTCTCCACTCATTTAACTCTCCTGCCTTTTCAATGCCTTTCATGTAACACAACCAGAACTGGGAAGCCTCCCCCAAGAAATTTCTGAAATGTTCTGGCCTGAGAGTAAAGAGCGCTCTCGGATGTCCCACATCCTCCAGGAGTTTCTGGAGAATAGCAGAGACCACAGGCTGCTAGGTGCTGTCAAAGTGGAGAGTGGCATATGGGCCACGTGAACTACTGAGGCAAGGGGGCAGGCGGTGGGGGCTGAGGGGCAGCCACGAGGCAGATGCACACCATTCCTAGTGTTACAGCCTGATTTCTAATGAAAACAGAAAAGCTGCCCTCTTGAGTCAAAGAAAAGATGGCACTGCAGATTCTAGGGCTCTCTCCTTTCTCCAGATCCTCTGTCCTTTCCCCACCAGTGGCAATTTGGAGGACGAAGACGTATTTGCCCAATGGCTCAGATGACCAGACTGGCCAGATCCCAGGGCACCTTGGAGGACAGAGCGCTGCATCCTGGTGCAGTGCTCCCATCTGGATTCTTCCACCACAGCAAAGGGGTGCAGTGTAACACGTGCTCCCCCGGGTGTGTACATGGGCGGTCATGTGGCCAGGCTGGGTACTGCCAAGGTGGCAGCTCTTGGAGTGGACTGTGTGCAGCTGCAATTCTACATGCTCACAAAAAGGATATACAGCCATGAGATGCACACGAGTAACACACACACACACACACACACACACACACACACCCTGCAATGCTGCTTCTCTCTCTTGGTGCATGCAGACCTGGCACGCACACACAAGGGGCGTGTTGCATCTGAGGGCTGCTGGTATCATGCATGAACCAGCACACAGAGGCCAACAGGAAACTGCTCACCAAGCAAACACACAGCTGAGAGCTCCCTGAGCCTCAGCGGCTGCACTTCAGGTGCCCTTGACTCTGGGTAGGTTTGGTCACTAGGAGCCTATGATGGAGAAGAGGAAAGGGAAGGGGAAGGAAGAGTCAGAGTATGCGTCCCTCTCCCCTAGACGGTGTTTCTGGCCCCTGCTGTGTCTCCTCTGGGAGTCTGGTTCCCTCTGCAAAGGCCATGTCCCTGTGCTTTTAGTCACCTCCCCAATCCAGGTTCCTCTGGACTCTGACCAAACCACCTCCTTCTGCTTTCTCTCTACATGGGGCAGGAGGGGCTCCCACAGACACTCACATCTGGGTGCCTGAAGGCTCCCCCATCTGTCTGGTTCTCAGTTCTTCCACCACCTGGGGAAGCGACTCCCTCTACTCAATTCCTCCTGTCTGAAAGACACAGAGTGGTTTTGACTTCCCAGATGCACCATGACCAACAGGGTAACAGTGACATTTATTAAACACTCAGAAGGCACCAGTGACTCTCCCATCCATTAGCTCCTTGAATCCTCACATAGGTACAGAGCAAGCTGATCTATTGGTTCCATGTTGTAGATGAGAAAAATGAGGCTCAGAGAACCAACGAGAAACCTCCCCTTGAACCCAGTTGCAGTGGAAAGAACACAAACTTAGCAGTCAGTGCCTTTTAACCACTTAGCAGCTCAGTGGCCTCAGCAACTTACCTCATCTTTCTAAAACCATATTTTCATCACCCCAAACAGAAACCTCATACCCTTTAAGCAGTTGCTCCCACCCACTTCCTCCCCAGTCCCTGGCAATTACTAATTTGCTTTTTGTTTCCATGAATATGCTGGGTATTTCATATAAGTAGAAACATACAGTATGTGGCTAGTAAGGGTTGAATTGTATACCCACCACCACCAAATTGATAGGTTGAAGTGCTAACTCCAGCACATACAATGTGACCTTCCGTGGAAATAAGGTCACCGAAGCCACAGTGAAGGTGAGGTCATTTGGGTAGACTCTGCTGTAAGGACTACTGCCCTACCACAAGGGGTAATTGAATATGGACATATATACAAATGGAATGTACCACAGGAAGACGGAGGTGACACTTTTATGAGCCAGGAACACCAAGGACTGCCAGCAACCACCAGAAGCTAGGATCCCTCTCCCAGGATTCAGGAAGAGCCAGCTCTGCCCACACCTTGACCTTGAGCTTACAGCCCCAGAACGGAGACAACAGGTTTCTGCTCTTTAAGCTGCCTAGTCCGTAGTTCTTTGTCACAGCTGCGCTAGCCGGGGAATACCACAGGCTTCCATGGCTGATGTCTTTCACCTAGCATCACGTTTTCAAAGTTCACCTATGCAGCACCATATTTTGGGTCCTCCAGGCTTCACCTCAGCTGGTGGTCTCTGGACAGTAGGGGAGAGGGGAGCACTGTGGGAAGGAGACATGTCTGAATACTTATGGTGGGAGGAGCAAGCCACACTGAGGCTCTTTTGTCCTCCCTTACAATCACAGCTGTGGACTCTGGAATGCAGGCCACCTCCTCTGTGTCCTCCTAAGGAACAGTCACCAGCCCATGTGGCCCCTCTTGCTGTCCCAGAGGTGCTCAGAGCTCTCACCCTGCATCCAGAAGGTGGGAGACTCCCTGGGCTTGCCTGACGTGAGAGGCAGCACAGTGTGGTGGTTTGGGTTGTGGTATTTGGAACCAGACTGCCTGGGTTCAAATCCCAGCCCTGCCTCTGCCACTCAAGTGCCCTGTCACTCCCTGTGCCTTGGTTTCCCTGTCTGTAAAATGGGGATAGTTACACAGTAAAGAAGTAAGTTAAACTGTGGGAGCCTTATACAGTCTGTGGGCACAGGGCCATGCCCGCACTGCAGCTGGACTCCTCCACCTTGCTCGGTGAGGAACCATCCACCCTGTCACTCATAGTGACTTCTCATCCCACATCACTGTATCCAGCCTCTCTCCACGATGGGACTAAACCTCTCTCCTGCACCCCATCATCCGAACTGGTCTCCCTGCCCTGCTCTAGACTCCTCCCTGCCTCTGGGCTTCTCCCCAGTTCCATCCTGCACTGTAGAGCCAGTGAGCACTTGAGGCACATGCTGGCTCATCCTGCATCCCTGACCAGGACGGCTGGGTAGGATCCCTGGGAGGGAAGGGGACAGCAGGACCTCTGCCTCTCTCCCACTCCTGCCACCGTGCTCCTCCCACGGGGCCAAGCCCACATCCCAGTTCCAGGCCTCCAAGGGGCTGGCCCAGGGCCCGGGACACAGCAGGCACCAGGTAACTAAGGGATGCTTGAGGTCACACCCCACGTCCCTGCACCCTCACCCATCCGTGCCCTGCCCGGAGTACCCTTTTGTTTCCTGCTCTCCTGATGAACTCATATGCACCTTCCTAGACCGGCTCATGACGCCTGCCATCCAGGTAAACTTCCGTGAGCCCACCCCACGCCTCAGAGCCCCCCACCCCTGCTCTGCTCCTGTAGCTCCTTGTGTATGCTCTCACTGTCCTCGACACTGGCTCCTCTGAGCAACAGGACAGCATCCTGGTGTTTTATGGGTTGCTCCATTCAGTGAACAAAGAATGAACATGTGAGCACACGAATGTGCCTGGGTGAGTCAATTCCCCTATCTGGGAAACTTTTACATACTCTACAAGACAAAAAGCAAACATCACCTCCGAGAAGCATCCCCTAATTTCTTCAGCTGATAGAAGTCCAGTCTTTCTGGAATTGAGTGTGACAAACTTCTAAGCAAAGATCCTAGCAGATAGATTCCCTCCCCACTAGGAGCCACTCAAGAGCAGGCCCCACCCTATTTGGCACTGTGGCTGGAAAAACACTATTGGCGCTCACGCGAGAGCCCCCTGCAGCTCTTCCCTCGGTGTGAAAGGCCAAGTCCTTACCATGGCTGTGGTCCCCTCTCTGATCCACACCTACTGCCCCTCCCTGTTCACTTCCCCTGCTCCAGGTACTCTGTACATGACAGAAAGCCTTGCACAGGGCCATGTAGCTCCTTCTGCCCAAAGTGACTGTCCCTCAGTCTTCCCCAGAGCTTGCTTCCTCCCTTTCCTCCAGGCCGACTCAGGTGCCACTGAGGTCCACGCCTTGTCCCGACGCACCTGACTCTCCTTGCCTGCTGTTCCTCTTACGGTACGGACTGTTGTGTGTTGTGTCCCTGTGTCAAGGGGACTATCCTCACCACCCCAACACTGCGTGGCGAGTATGCATTTGCTGAGCAAATCTTTGGGTATTCTGGACTCAGTTTGGAGTCTGGTTTGTAAATTCTCAGTGAGTCTCACTATTTGCTGGATCTGAAGAGACTAAGAGAAAATTACTGAAGGTTGTACACAGAAGGGCAAGATGGGGGCTGGCGCTGAGTCCCGCAGGCCAAGGTACCACACGGTCTCTCCAGACCATGGCGGCCCGAGCTGAGAGAGAACCATGTTAGGAAAGCAAGGTCTTTCTTCCTCCTTGAGCCATGTCTGGCCTCTGCAGGAACACTCTGCAGGAACACTTAGCAGATGTTTCAGCTCAGGGAGGTCTGTGCTCCTAAGGGTGAGGGCAGTGTGAGGGCAGTGACCTAGTGACCAGGGCGGGCTCAAGTCCAACTCTGCCTCTGCTGCTTCCACTTTGGAGGCCAACAGAACCCTCCTCCCTGTGGGGCTGTGAAGATTCCATGAGACCACAGATTCTGAGGGACAAGCTGGAGGCCAAAGCATTCTGAGCCGCTCCAATACAAGAATATCTTTTCCTTCCAAGCCACAGCACTCTTTGGAGACAGGGCACAAAAGACAATCGCTGAATGAATTAATGAATGAATGAATGAGTCCTTGAATCCCCAGAAGTTAGCATGGAGGCAGGGGTACACATTCCCAATGAGTATGTGCTAAATCTAGAACCAAGATCCAAGAAAACATGGGCCAGCAATTAGGGACTGATGGGGTCATGTAAGGGCTGAGCACATGGCTCAGTCATCTCACGCCTCTATTTGTTTGCAGGTAATTTTTATTGCAGATAAAACACAGAGAGTAATCGTAGGAGCAGAGTGCAACGAAGACATGTCTACACCTCTCTAACTGCCACCCAGGCTGAGATGGAAGGTGGCTGCAGCTTTGGAAGCTGCTTCGCCATCAGTACTCCACCAAGAAGCCCACTTTGCTGACTTCCATCGCCCCAGAGGAGTTTGCCTGTCTTTGAACTCGATATGAATGGAAGCTTACAGCACAGTCAGAGCATTCTTCCATTTGCTTTGTGTGAGCCAGGAGTTGCCACGTGAACGCCAACGATCGGAACCTGGGTGTGGAAGCATGCCGGCAGGTGGTGTCGCCAGCGACACCCGAGTGCTGGGGGTTGAAGTGTGCAGTGAATATGTCTTCTCAAAGGAGCTGTCTTGAGCGGAGTGATTTTCCTTCTTTGCTGAGCGCACCCCATCCTAAGAGCCGCCCTCGGTCTGACAGCAGAATCCTTCCTCTCCGGGCTGCGTGAGTCAGACTCAGAGCTGGCATCGTGCGCTGTTCTGGTCACGACGCTGTGCCCACCTCCTCCTCTGAGAAGCCTGCCATGCCAGCCTGGCCCACAGCCAGCATCTGGCAACCACTGGGATGCCCTGAGGGGGTTCTGCCCTCTCCTTGCACTCAGCTTCCCCCTCTGGCACTAGTGGCCTGCGTGGTGGCCCCTGGGTCCATAGGATGACGGGGGGTGGCTGAGGGTCTCTCCCCTTCCCTGATAGGTGGCAGGCACATGACTTTTTTTTTTACTGGGGGATGGCAAAGGGCTCAGAACGGGCTTTGGGGCCAGAGGCCCAGGTGCAAATGCCAGCATGTGTCACAGGCAGGTTAGTAACCCACGAGGGATGTGTTACCCATGCTACACTGTGAGCATGAAGTAAACTGCAAAATGCGCAGACGAGATTTTCAGTAAGTGGTAGCTACTGCTGTGAATGAGGAGGAGGAAGTACAGTAAAGCTGGGTTAGAATTCTGACTGCATGACCCGCTGGCTCTGCGGCCTTGGGCAAGTTACTCAACCTCTCCGTGCCTCAGTTTCCCCATCTATACAATGAAAATGGTGACAGTCCCTGCCTTACAGAGAGGCTGAGGATTAACCACGTTGATATATATATATATAAAATGCTCAGGGCAGTTCCTGGCACATAGCAAAGAAGACCATAGTAAGTACTAGCTCTGTTTCTATGCTATATACCTGATTAAGTAGTTAATTCAGTAACTAATTAAGCAATATTAAAACCTAGCTGTTAGCAGGATAAAATGAGATGACATAAGGAAAGCACTTGGAGTATGCTCAATGGATAATTGATTAGTTTTTAAACTCTTTTGTTATTATGGATTCCGAACAGAGAAGTGAGCTGGAGAGGGAGATGGATAAGCAGTGAAGGGTGCAGAGGAGCACGGGCACCAGCAGGGCTTTGGGGCCCAGCCGGGCACCTCCTTCCTTGAGGGCCACTTGCAGCCCTGAGGGCCTTCTGGGGTTGTCTGTACCCAGTACCTCCCCAGTGCTTGGCACCAGCAGTCCCTCTGCGACAGCTTGTTGATTTCAATCCAGAAATGATCTGGAGAAAGCAACCAGGTTTAAAAAAAAAAAAAAACCATTGAAAGCCAAAAATCTAGGTAAATTTCCTTTTTTTTCTTCCAGAGATGGGAAGACTGAAGAGAAATCAGAACCACTGCCAAGAACATGCAGGGCTCTTAAGGACTGGAGATGGGGGCTGTGTTCTCACTCCAGGAAAGGCCAAAGAAGAAGAAAGGAAGGACAGTACCCTTGGTAGCACAGTGATTATGATCAGAATCAAAGAATAACTTTCTCATCCAAGTTCTGGAACACTCAACTGGAGAAACCCGGAAGAGGGACGCCAGTGTTCCCTTTGTTTGAGTTCACTTGTACAGTGTACTTTCATCCTAACCGAGACTTCCACTAGAGGCAGTGCAGCGGCCTGGTCACCAGGATCATCAGGGAGCTGACCCTTCTGCACTGAGGGGCACCTGAAGAATGGTCACTTGTCTCTGACCCCAAAAGCAAAGGGGTCAAAAGAGTTGGGTCAGAGGCTTTACAAGTCACAGCAGAAACAGCCTTCCCTTTGGTATTCTTCATACCAAGATTCTGCCGAGGAATTTACACAAATGGAACTGGCAGTGGACAGTTTTTGAGACAGAAGATTTAGAGGATTTTTGGTTCGACGAAGCATGCTTAATCTTGCCATGAGGAGATTTCCAGGGGTAAGGGGGTCAAGAAAGGAAGCTGCTTGTCAAACTTCATCAGATCCATATTTTTAAAAAAACTCTAGCTAGTCTGGCTCAGGTAGAAAAATCCCCCCTTAGGAGCATCTACTACACAGCACTTTCTATTACGTACTTAGTTTTACACATGTGATAAAAGTATGCGAGAGCATACACCCAGGTTTTATTTTCTCTTTGCTTGCTTTCATGGTCAGTTTTGGCACATTTATTGTAGGAGAATGATTTCTAGGGATAGAAACCCAATGTGTAAATTGTAATTTACAGGGAATAAAGATTCAACTATGGATGGCCCTTCAAGGCTTTGATCCAGCAATCAATTTGGTTATGAGTCACGGGTGGCCTATAATAAAAACCTGGCAAGAAGTCATGGGCGTGGTGCCTGGATGCATTTAAGAATAAAGGAATCAAACACCATCAGTGATCTTTATCCATCTACCTGGAGACAGGGCCTCGTGTTCTTTTCATTTAAACATCAGGTTTATTATTTCTTCCCCCCTCGAGTTTATAGAAGAATTGAAAAAGACAGAAGGAGATAAATCACTCCCAGTACCCACGGCCGCCATGTTAACATTTTGGTGAATTTCCTTCCAGTGTTTTTTTCCAGGCTAATAAAACAACCATCGTCACAGTCACATCTATTTCACACCAGATGATCTTTAAAGGCGCCACATCTGTGGGTTTTTGACTCACTCAATTTGCTATTTAATAGAATTCGCTCCATGTTTAATAACCCTCCTAATCATTGCAGAGTTAAAATGATACATTTTTATCTAAGAAATGCCTCAAGAACTTTCAAAAGACTGCCTTGCTCAGGAGGCAGGAGAGGACTTGTGTAATTTAAATATGGCAGACTAGAAAGGAAAACAGGAAGGAATAAGTAGAAATATAAGTGAGAAGGAAAGGACAGGAAAAAAGGAAGGCAGGAAAGGAGGACGGCACTGGAAAATGGGGAAAAACTGATGCTTACAGAAGGGAAGCCATAGGTGGGCCAGGTGGGTGTGTGGTAGGGACAGTGAAGTGGTGGCCACCCAGCAAAGAATACTTGGGACACATCAAAAATGGACACTACATGGGAAGACTAGTCGACCAGTATGAGGGCTGAAGACAGGCCAGAGGCCAGCAAGCAACTCCCTGAGACAGAACCTCAGGGCCACAGGCTACAAGAGGCCACCAAGGTGCAGGAAGGGAGACCCTCCAAACAGTGAAGCCAATGGGGCCTCTCCGCCTACCGGGCATCTGGCCTTTACTCACACTCAGGAATCCACAGGCAGAAAGACAACAAAAGCCATTTTTCATGCAAGAGGAGTTGGACATCAGGAAAAATCAGAGCCCCTTTGTATGACATGCCAAACTGCTGAAGCGAGAAAAATGTCTCGGGCGAGGGCTCAGATGCGAGCCGGGGACAGCGTGCTCGCCCTGGGGAACCCGGGCCGTCAATGTGCACTTGTTATTGAGGCTTTTCAGAGTGAGGGCCGGAAGCAAGCATGAGGCAGCCTCCTCCAACTGCATGTTAATGATGAGCTGGTGACACGGCTTTGGCCTGGCCATCCAGCCCCTGGAAGGGAGCCTGGGTGTCCTGAGATGTCCTCAGGGAGTCTTGAGGGATCTGAGTTCTTTTCCTTACACAGTTTGGTGTGTGAGATAGGGGCGGGGGTGATAGAGGCCCTGGGAAGTCAGAATCAAAAACTCCCTTTCTCGGAGACCCATTGTCACTCCAAATAATCCAGTGCCTTCTTCGGGCTAGCAAATGAGAATAATGACCACACATTGCTTTTCATCCCAGCCCCAAGCCAAGCTTTACCTGTCTTACCTTCACCTCTAACAGGAAATCTGCCAAGAGGTAATGCTAACAAGCTCACTTTGCAGACAAAGCAACGGAGGCTCAGAGAAAGTGCAAAGACTGCTTTAGCGTTCTCTAGCCAGGAGGAAGCAGAGCCTGGATTCAAACCTTGACTCACATCAGGTCTGGGCCCTGCACCACCATGTCCTGGTCTCTGAGATGCCAACCACAGAAGGGCTGTTTATTCCAGGTCCACTGTGAGACACATGTAAGTACATGGAGCCCTGCTGGTATTTTCAATCCGCTCCTCCTGACAATCCCTTGGGACAGGTCACCAGGAGCCCCTAACCTCCAGGTGAGTGCTGATGCTCTGGCCGCACCCACACTATGGTATGTCTTTCATGCACCCAGTGCTCCAGAACCAGAGAATAAGTCCCCGTGGGCTTTCTGTACCTACAGTGCCTGGCTAAAAGCCAGGCACTCGCATGCGCCATATAAATGCTTGAGGGTGACATTGCTCTTTGAGGCAGCTCCTGGCTCTGGGGGGCAAGTTGGTGGTGGCTCTTGGGAAGTGAGGACCACACGCTTCTGCTACCCACCAGGTGTCACCTCTGCATGTCCCCTTTGAGCCAGTGCCAGTTTCCGCATACACTCTTCTGACTGAAGTCTTCTTGCGGGGCACAGTGTGACACTAGGACTAGCTATATAACTTGCTGGGTCTGGTGCAGAATGAAAATCCAATCTTCTTGTTAAAAAATGATTAAGAATTTCAAGATGGTGACAGCAGAGCATGAAACAAATTGGAGGGGTCCTTCTGAGCACAGGGCGCTGCATGACTGCACAAGTCTCAACACTGCACGTACCACAGTGCTGGCCCTAGTGACATTAGCCATTTTAAACCCTTTTCACATGAGCTAGGGCTGCAGTCTGGATTTTTCTAGAGCAGTTCTGATTTCAGATTTCCTGGAACCCCCCCCCCCCAAATTATGACTACCAACACTCTCCAGGGTCCCAATACAACCTCCTGTATTGCCACTTACATCTACAGCAACAACAAAAGTCTGTCATCTAGTCTCTCACCCAAAGTTTTAGGTGCCATTGTGCCATTTGTCGCATGAGGTCACTTATAACCCGACCTGTCACCACAAGGGGGAGCTGCAGCTATCCATCCTGCAGGTGACTCCCACATCCCTGTCGCATCCCCAGACCAGTGCAGCTTCAGCCCCCAGGGAGGGGAGGTCCCTTCCTGTTCTGCATCCTGAGAAATGGTTCTGCCCCTGGTTTCCCAGGCTGAGTTTCCCACATGTTCCTGGTTTCCTACTTTTCTCATTTGCCTCCCATCCTCCATCCCCCACTGGCAGCCAGTCAGCTGCGTTTCCTGCTATCTTTGAAATCCATCACATCGTCCTGGGCATCCTACGGCCAGTGGCCTCCCCCAGGCCAGAGAGTCAGCTCAGACCCTCATCAATTCAATGTACGGACAACTGCGGAGGATCTCCTGGCTCCAGTCCATCTGCTCTGTGTGAGGAGTCTCAGTGTAAATCCCTCCATGGCTGCCCCCTGCGTTGAGGATCATGCCACCCCTTAAACTCGGCAGGGAAGGCCCTTCCCAGCATTGCCTTCTGCTGCTCCTGGGCTCCCTGGGCTGGCTAGCTAATGGCTGCACCTTCAGCACAGGGGGGCTGAGTGACACCACACTGTGTACCAGGTGCCATCTTCTCAGAGTTTTTCAGGCACGATCTCCCTTCACCTTTCTGACGATTGTGTTAAGTGCAGATGGGTGTGTCTCTCATATCCCCAGTTTGCAGATGAGAAAAACTGGGGCTCAGAGAAGCTAAGGAATTAGCCTACGCAGGGAAAGGCAGGATTCAAATGGACGTCTCTAAGAGTGCCTCTTGATTTCTTATGCTACTTGTCACCTTCAACTCCCATCTGCGCAGTGAAGGTCCTGGTGGGAGATGAGAGCTGGGTAGAACCAGAGTCACTGGGTGCCAGGGACCAGGGTCTGTTTCACCAATGTGGTGCCGTCTCGTCTCACTAAAGGGTGTGGAGCTGGGGAGCACCGTGACCGGACTGGTATCTGGGCAGGATCTCCATGGCTGTGTGTGAAGACAGCAGGGAAATGGCTAGGCCAGCACCGCAGGTATCCCAGGTGGAGATGCTGGAGTGGGGGGAAGCTGGGGGTGTGTCCCGCAGATGGAGCCTACAGGACAGGCGGACCTTGCATTTGGTGGGTTGAGGATGATGGAGCCAGCGGGAGAGGAAAGGGGCGATGCCCTTGAGACCCTGACAACCAGCAGCTTGTCATGCCTGTGAGGCTCCCACCCACGAGCGTCTCCTTGCCAAGGTGTCAGAGGGAAAAGCCAAGAGTGTTCCCAAGAAAATGAGTCTGGAGTCACTGTCTTCTCCATGGTGTCTCTGTGGGAGCGTGGCCGTGGGCCTCCCCATTGTACAGTCACACAACCCTGGTGCCTGTAGGGGCAGTGGGGAGGGGCAGGCCAGTGGGAGAGGGTGGAAGGAGGTTGAAGAAAGTGAAGGGATGGAGGGAGAAGGGGTAAGAGGTTAGAGATGGAGGGAGGAGAGAGGCAGGGAGAAGGAAGAGAAGACAGGATGGAGGACGGATGGGTATCATTTCCCAATCAATGGCTGAGCAAATCGAAGAGGCTCTAGGACAGTGATGATGAACCTCTTAGAGACCGAGTGCCCAAACTGCAACCCCAAACCCACTTATTTATTGCAAAGTGCCAACGCTGCAATTAAACCTGAATATCTAATGCTCAGTTGCTGGGGCGATGCTGGGGCAGCTTGGCTTGTGTGCCAACAGAGAGGGCTCTGCATGCCTGCTGCTGCCCGTGTGCCACGGTTTCGTCACCACTGCTCTAGGAGGTTAGAGGACAAGCCAAAGACTGTCCAGATGGTTAGTGACAAAATCAAGACCAGGTCTCCTGCCTGCCTTGCTCATGGTCTCCGTGCCCCAGCATCCTGTCATCCTTTATCTTCCCCTCATCCCTCTCATCCCTGACGCCGGAAGTTCACAGCTGGAGTCTGGGCGCCTGAGCGGGACTCAGCTCCCAGTAGGTGGCAGACAGTTGGGGTGGGGTAGGAGTGGGGGCGGCTGAATGGGTCGGGTGCCTCCTCACAGGTGCTCTCTTTCTGCTCCTGGGTACCAAGGAGACCACTGAGCTCCTGCTCCCAGGGCTCCTGGAGGTACCCAGCTCCTCCTGGCCTCCTTGGGGCCAGGCCTGGGCACTCGGCAAACTCATCTGGACAGCACATGTGACTCAGGGAACACATGCAAGCATCGCCCTCACATCTGCCAGGCACTACCTTGGTGTTAGACCCCTTTTGAGACCTAATTGACGGGTTCAGGCAATTTTATGGTTCACAGTAGCCATTCGGGGCAACCCTGCCTCTGCAAAGTATGAAACAGCACCACGGTCTTCTCTTCCATCCCCAGACCCTGGAGGTCAGCGAGATGACCAGAGGCCCCACTTGGGTCAGCTGCAAAGTTTAGGTGACTTATTTCTTCTTAAAGCTTCCGAGGTTGAGGAATCATGGAAACGGGGAGAAAGCATTAATAAATTCAAGTATCTATCTTCAAGGTATCAGGTACAAGCCACGCATGCGGGCACAGAACTGTAATCCTAGCACTTTGAGAGGCTGAGGCAGATCATGAGTTCAAGACTCTGTCTCAAAATTAAAGAAATAAAATAAAATAAAAAGGGATGGGGATGTAGCTCAGTGCAAAGGTCCTGGGTATGATCCCTAGTACAAAAAAAAAAAAAAAGGTAGCAAGCACAAGGAGGGGCAACAACCTCAGGGGTTGAGTCTACGATTGTATGATATGCTTATTTTACAATGAAAGAAGTGGAGTCCAGAGGGGTTTAGGTAATTTGTCTGGAGGCCCAGCTGACAAGTGGCAGAGTCTGTATGTCTGGACTCACAGCCAGGTCTGTATGACTTCAGCACAGGTCATCTGCAGCTACTTCCACAAGGAATAATGGAGAGAAGAAAGGATGAGCTGGGATGAGCGTCCAGTCCCTGCTTCTGCCACTGGGGCAGGAGGAGACTGACAATTTTCAGTCACTGCCGTTCCTCCCAGGCTCTGACTGGCCTTGGGTTGAGGGAAGGAACTCCTCTTTGCCTTTCCATCCTCCTTCTGAGATGACGCAATGGCAAGGGATGGAAAGGGATGAATAAACAGCATTTGCTGAGCACCTCCATAAAGGACCAGGTGTGGCAACAGTAGATCTTGTTTGGCATCTGTGATTCTGGGAGGTAAAGGCGTGCACGCGTGCACATGTGTGTGAGATGGTGGTGAGGGCATGAACAGCCCTTCCCAAGCCCTTACAAGCCACCTACAGTTGGGGCACATATGGGCAAATGCTTGAAAAGCCCAAAGAAGGGGTTGCTTGAGCCTTATGGAGGATGGAGAGAAGTCTGGGGAGCCAGTGAAGGGGGTGAACATCAGGACAGAGCAGTCCTGATGTTTTAGGGGAGGATTCTTTTGACCCAGGTACATCTCTGTCTTCTGGACCCTAACGCAGTGGCTCCCCTGTCCTCTCTTGGCTGCAGGGAAGTGGAGGTGCCAGTGCCAGATACGGTGAGGTGTGAGATCACCCTGTGCTGTCCAGGAGCCAACAGAGAGCCTGGGATCTGTAACAGCCAGTACTGTCTCTGTTTGCTTTGCAAAGACCTTGGAGCTGCACCAGGAGGGTCCTCTGTGAGTGCTGGAGCTTGGCAGCTGAGTCCCTCATCTGCTTCCATCTTGTCCAACACATGCAACTCACACGCAGGAGCCCTGTGGGATGCAGGAGCCCTGTGGGATGCAGGGGCGAGGATGGTACCCTCTCCACCCAGAGGTGTCCTAGCAAGCAGTCCATTTGGGGAGCACCTGCTCTGGAGCTGTGTGCTGCCTGCTTTCCCTTTCAGTACCTCATTATCACATTTTTCCAGGCACATGAACAACTCCAGAGTGTTTAGCTAACCTACCTGTAGCTACACAGCTATCTGGCAAAAGTGGGATTTGAACTCAAGGTGTGACCCCACATCTCGGCCTCTTCACTCTGCCAGAGTCCACTGTAATGTGATAAGATGCCCCTGTGTGAGTGGACTCAGACCAAACTTCTTCCAGTGCTCTGGACCAGAAAGAGCTGGGGCTTCCCTTACAAAATCTTTCCCTTTATTATATGCACACTATCAAACAAACTTCTATGGGGTCATGATGGTCTCTTTGCTCCGGCCCCCAGGAAGCTATGACACAAATCTGTGACCTACTAGCAACCCACCGGCCTGGCAAGAGACACGGCCCACACTAACTGGACTCAGCCATGATGTTATTTTTGTACTTTCAATTTACATGCACCCCTGTCCCTTGCCTCTTTTATTATTTATCTTTTCCTCTTCTCTTTATGGCTTGGAGGAAGAACTAACAGTAAAACTACGTGATGCAATTTTCCCAGCTTCAAAAACTTTTTCGTATGTAGAAATTACACACTAGGAAAAAATGACTTTCATCCGGTACTATGTCCCGACTGGCACTCAGAAGAGAGGGTCTCATGGGGCACTCACCAGAGCATCACAGGGCATGAAGAGCAAGAATTGTAGGGACTCGGGTGCCGATCTAGGCAGACCCTACACAGCCCCACACTGTGGGACAGAACCAGTTTGTTCTGGTTTTGAAACTGTCTGCAAGAAAGCCAGTGAGAAGGTCCTTGCTCCTCAGCGTGCCAGAAGGTCCACGGATGGAAGTGATGAGCCACACAGAACCTGGTAGGGGTGTACTCCCCTGGCCATTCTGCACTTACAGCTGCTTCCCCACGCTATGGCAGCTGCTATTTGCCAACCTTGTGCAGTAATAATTCGAGGGGAAGCTGTACTGGAGACAGAGACCTGGCCAGGTGGCACCCACATCCATTTCTCCTCTGTTGCTAATGATGCTCGCTGAGGCCATGTGACCTTGGGCAAGTCACTCTGCCTCACTGGTCTGAGTTTCCTTGCCCTGGCTCCATCAGCAGTTCTCAGCAGGGCTGGGGACTCGGACTGGGGCATCACAGGCTGGTAAGCATTACTATTAATAAAGGAAGGAGCCGGGACACCTAAGGCGGACACCAGGTCATCCCATTAATAGGGGTGCCCCTCCTTGCTTGTGTTCCACACACTTTCTCCAAGGTCAGAGAAATGAGTAGAGCTCTCACCAACTCCCAGGAATCAGGCCTGCCCTTCTCCGCCCGCCACCCCAACCATCTGAATCATGCCTCCCCTAGATCAGCAGTTCTCCATGGGGAGCAAGTCTGCTCCCCAGGGGAATTGTGGCAAAAATGTGAAAACATTTTTGATGGTCATGCCTTGGAGAAGGAGGTGTGGGTAGAGGCTGGGGATACTGCTAAATGTCCTACAAAGCACAGGAGAGTCCCCACAGCAAAGAACAGTGTGGCCACAGGCCCCAGCTGTGCTGAGGCTGAGGAAGCCTGCCCTGTCAAGACAGCTGTCAGCTGACAATGAAACCAGAACCCCAGGGCCAATGAGAATTACTGTGGGGCACCGGAGTCATGCTCGGTGGAGCTTTCCAGCTCTACCTTTGGGTCTGTGGGTGTGGGGTAGTAGTGTTGGAACCTGGGAACCCCCAAGGACACGCCCTTGATCTTCTTCCCCACCATTGCTCCTATTTCTTCCTCCCTCATTAGAACATAGTGCTAACTTCTGGACAGCTGTGGCAGCCCCAAGGCTGTGCGGTCACCTTTGGTTCCTCGCCCCCTTTTCCCTGCCCTCCCTCCCCATCTCCCATCTCTGCTGCTGTCATTTGGCCCCAGGTCTCCAGTCTGGTCACCTGTCACAAGGTCCAGATGGGTCTTCTGATGGCCTCCCTGCCTTCTGAAATCTCCGTTCTCCATGTGCAACTAGAAGATCTTCTAAAAACATAAACTGGATCCCTTTATTCCCCTTCCCAAACCCGGTAGCAGCCATTCCATCTGAGGGACGGGAGATCCTGCCCCTGACCTCAGAGCCCCCCTCTCTCATCCTGAACTCCTCCTCTATTACTCTCCTCTGCCCTCACGAGGCTTTGTCCTGCCCTGAGGGCTCCACTTGCCTTTTCCTCTCTCTGAAAGGTCCTTTCTGTGGTTCAGGTTTTGACTTAAATGTGACCATCCCTGATAGCTCTTTCCTGTCCCCTTCATCAATTGACGGCAGCCCTTCCTGGCCTCTCCCAGGACAGTTCCCTGTTCTGTTTTCATCAGAACCCCGGTCAGCACTTGGAAGTGTCACCTGACCCATCAGAATGTGTCCTGTCCACAGCTGGGACCAGGGCCCTGAAGCTCTGATGCAGACCAGGTGCTCAGTGAGCCCTGATGAATGAAGAATGAAGCACACCCAGGAAGTAAGTGGCTTATATCTCACAAAGGTATCTGGGAAGGAAAAGGTTGAGAAGCACTGAACGAAGGGATACCAGGGGCTCTTACAGCTGGAGACACCCCTACCCTACTCCCGCACCCCACAAGCCACGGTAAGGCCACCCGGAACTACTTTCTACCTGGAAGCTCAGAGGGTGGAGGATGCTCCAAATTAGCCAAACCCCCTTTGCAGAGCAGACAGAAGCCTACCAGGTTGTCTTCCCAACAATTCCTTTCCCTAGTTTGTCTGTGGGGTTCTTTTCCCTCCTTGTCTCTGAGACCCTGGGTCCAGTGGCCAGGACTCCTTCCTGCTCAGCTTCTGTGACTGTCCCAGAAGTCCTCAGTGCCTGGCATGTCTGGGGAGACCGATGCAGGAAATTTATTTTAAAGACCCAATTCTCCCATTTTCTTAAGCCCTTTCCTCCAAAGCCAACTCTGAGCCATGAGGTCAGTCCTCAGGCTGGGGTCCACCAAGACTCTCAGCTCCTCCTTGGATTGGATTTTCTCCCAGGCTCTGACTGGAGTTGTGCTGAGTCAACCCAACTATATCAGCTGGCTGTGATGAAAAAGAGCTGGTGTTTCCTTACAAAAAGAGGGAAAAGCGTAAAGAACAAAGGCGACTAGAGGAGACCGGGCAGGGGATTAAAGGAAAGTAGACAAGAAAAGGGACCTCCAGGGCCCTTCCCAAATGCTGAGCCCCAGTTACAGGGCAGGGACAGAAGACAGAATCCCTGCTACGGACTAGCTGTTGTGCACCCCGAGTCATATGCTGAAGCCCCAGTCCTCGATGTGGACAATGGTGTGACCACTGTGCGCAGTGGAGCCTTTGGGAGGTGATTAGTGTCGATGCTGTCATCAGGGTGGGGTCCTCACAGTGGGATCTGTGCTCTCAGGAAGAGGCTGAACAGCGGGCATCTCTATCTTGATCTTCCCAGATGCGGAACTTCGAGAAGTGAAAGTCTGCCATCTAAACCGCCCAGTTTGTCATGTTTTGTCACGAAAGCCTGGGCGGACTGAAACCTGGGCCTTCGCAAACCTGGCAGTTTACACACATCTGCCCCGGACCGTGCAGAGCTGGGCGCAGGGGTCCAGCCTGAGCTGTGATCCCAAAGGTGGGAAGAGGTCCTGACACAAAGGAGCGGGGCCATCTCACGCCTCATCTTCTCTACCCTAGAGGCTGATAATTAATGTTTACCTGGGAGTGTGGCTGGCAATTACACATACTAATGTGAGTTGGGCGAAGGTCTTCAGTGCCTGACGGCTGTTATTATTAATGCCAGAGGGCCTGAGGGCCAGGTGATAAATTGGTGATGTTCTGCGTGGGACAGAAGAGTTGGCTTTGGCTGCCGTCACCCACTTGGGTCTAACTGCCCAGGCTGCCTATGGGTTAGCACAAGAGAAAAGCTCAGCGGATACAGAGGGAAGTCCATGCACAGCATTATTTGGATCAGGCCTCTCAGAGGAGTCCCAGGTCGGGAGTGTGGGTAAGGTCCAGCTTCCCAATTCATAGCCATGAAAGAATTCCAGGTGTGCTGGAAGAGCAAGCACCTTCCTCACTTGTGGGCAGCTAGGCAAAGCCTGGAGCAGCTGGAGCTTCCGGTGTAAACACTCCTGGCTGTCCTCTCAACCCCCTCCTCCAGGGAGCAGTGCTAGGATTTCTTTTTGTGTGTGTCCTGGTGTGAAGAAAGGTTGGGGACACTGGTGTAAGAGATGCTGCCCAGACAGGGGAGATGAATATGATGAGGGTGAAGGGCATGCTCACTCTCAGCTTCGAGAACCTTCTCTCGCTGCCTCATTAAGGCTTTGACAGAGCCCTGAGTGTGCTGGAGGCAGCTTCATCAATGGAGGACTGGAGGGGGGCGCTGCTGACACTCAGCTCTGCTAGGACCAAGAGCGTTCTTGAAGCAGTACTGTGAGTGGGTCCCTTGCAGGCCCCGACTCCAGCAGCACCAGCAGGCCCAGTGAGCACTCTAGAGCTCATAGTGGGTGTGGGGGCCTTGGCAGGTGGTTGTAAGCAGTTCCTTCCAGGCCTAGTCTCCTCTTGCCTCCATGTTTACATGGGGTCTGCTGTCCCTGCACAGTCTACACTCCATAATATGTGTTTACATTCTGCACTCTGTTCCTTTCTAGAGCGCAGTAGAGGGGGAACAAACATTGGGGTGATGATGCCTTTGATGGAAAAGAAATCTATTACCCCTTTCCTATTACCGCTATTACCCCTTGCCTCAGCTGGGGGTCACCAGAGATACAAAGAATGAAGTGAGGGTCTCGGGAGTGGGGGGGGGCGGTGACGGATTGTGCTGAGGATGGGGTGGTCCAGAACACAGTGGAAGGAGAGAAACAGAAACACAGAGAAACGGAGAGACAGACAGAAACAAAGGAAAGGGGAAGGAAGGGAAAGTGAAAGGGAGAGAAGGGAAGAATGTGTTATGCAATTTCTGCATCAGTTGTACATCCTTGCCTCCAAATGCCTTCATGCTGCCGCCAGCCCGGACTCAGAGCTGGGCTCCACTGGGTAGCCAAGTGCTCCGTTCTATTTTTAATGGCAACCCAGAAGCCGTTGGGGAAAGGGCAAGGTGACATGGTGGGAAGAGCTTTGTAGTGAGACAGAGGCTCAAATCTGGCCCAGCAGCCTCTGGACAAGTCCTGGAGCCTCTCTAGGCCTCATTCCCTTCTGTGCAGATGTAGGTGAAGTTGTTCCTCTGTCTTCATGGGCCGCTGTGAGCCTGGCCAGTGCTATGACACACAGGCTCTGATACTGGTAGTCTGACCCTCCTCTCATGGAGAGGCATGTGTCAGGGGCTGCTGCTCAGGGGCCGGAAAGAGGCTGGGGAAACATCCTTGTCCAGCTGCATGGATGTGTTCAGCACACAGAGGTCGGGGTAATTAGTCCACCATTTATGGCAAACACGCAGGAATGAGGAGCTGGCAAGCCCATCAGAGTTCTGGGCTGTACCCTGAGCCTCATTAGCTGCCCGCTGCAGTATTTCTTCAGCTTCAGCTCAGGGGTTTGATTCCCACCCCCACTTTTGGTTTGGATATAATGATCTGGGGGCGCTTTGCTAAAGAACGGGAAATTCATGCATTTCGCACACAAAAGCCAACACAGAGGCTGGCCTCCCATGCCCCCCGCCCTGGAAATGGCCAGAGGTTAATGTGCTGTCTAGGCTTCAGCCCTGGCCACTTGCTGCCAGGCATCATAGGAGGTATCCGGGGGCTCTGGGAGCTGTCAGCTTCCACGATGTGTTTTTATAAGATAGACTGGCAGTTCCTACCCAGTTATGGGACTGTCATAATGATTCTAGCCACAACGAGGCATCTTAAGCCAGCTCTCCCAGCTCTGGGTCTCAGGAGCTTTAGGGAATGACACAGGCAGCCCCACTCTTTCCATGAAGTCCCCCAGATGGCTCCCTTTGCCAGGGGAGCCAGCTGCCCAGATCAGCTCGGGGCTCTCTTGATGAACAGCGGGTGCAAATGGCTCGAGGCAGCTGGCAAGATGCTAAGTGCAGCATCAATCCTAATTAGGCTGAGGAATTAATAAAGGAGGCATTCAAGTCCCTGTGCAGGCCAGGCTTGCCAGCGTGGAGGGCTAGTTCCAACTTCCGCTGGGAAACTGGATGGGCCCAAGTCCACGCATTTCGTAGGGTGGGGGTGACAGTGACCTGATCTACTGTGCCACCCAGATGGCACCCAGAGAAGCCTGCGAGGTAGAATGCGGGGGCACTGCAGCCCCTGCTCTGTATCTAACTCAGGTGCTGTGGCAGGCAGTGACGCGGGTACATTCTCCAGATCAGAGGAGTAGGTGTTCATGATCTGAGCAACTGCACACCCAAAATGATGTTTTTCGAAAGAAAAGAAGAGGGTGTGACTGTGAGCCCACCGGCTTCTTTGTGTAGCCATTTCCCGAAATGTTGACTGCACATTTATTTCTGTTACCTGAAGATTCCATGTAGCCCTGCAATTAAGCTCAGAAATGCACAAGGCAGAGCAGCCCCATTTGGGAGTCCACGTGGAGGACAAAGAGGGGCAGGATTCCAGGTGAGGGCAGACGTGGTCTGGCGGGGACAAAGGGGGCAAGTTAGACTTGGCCAAGCACACGTAGCTTAGAGAGCTTCCTTCCACAGGACTCCAAACGCGGCGGGGAAAGGGTAAGCTCCCTGCCACCTCCACCACATCCCGCCAGGTTGAGCTAGTTGCAGGGTTGTAGCTTCAGTAAGAGGGGCGAGGTGGATGCTAGAACTTGCCAACAACCCAGGGGCGGAGTAAACTCACCAGGAAAGATACAGAAAAAGAAAGAGGAAACTCTGACCAAGGATTTTTGAGAAACCAAAGCAACGCTCCACCAACTCTCCCAAATTCATACCCAGTCTGAGAGCCAAGACCAAGCGCCAGACCCGTCCACAACCTGGCTGGACCACACGGTCCCTCTACAGCCACCTGTTAGTGCAAGTTCCCGCAGTTGGGTGTAAGGGCGCCCGGCAGGCGCTGAAGCCAAGCACAACTGCTTATCCGGGAGGCAGCTGTCTCCACAGTCCGAAGGACTAGATAAGTCCCAGCTTTACCACACCTATTACTCGGCCGCCTCGTGCATCTGGGGGTCGCAGCGTGCACCCAGCAGAGCGACCACGCCCCTCCCAGGCCCTGCCAGGTCCACGGGTGGCCTTGCACACCCCAGCCTCCCTCCCACGGAGGTCTCCGCAGGCTTCCAACGTGGGGCTGCGACCCATCGAGCTTCGCCGCCTCAGTAGGGGGAGACTCGTGTCGCTCCCCCCACATCGCCACTGCGCAGGGAGGGGCGGGCCAGTGACCGCCGGGAAGAGTTGGCGGGCCTCGGACAGGGGCTCCCCAGCCCCTTCCCCGCCGCCCCCCATCTTAGCGGGTCGGGGATCCAGCGCGGAGCTGCCCCAGCGCTCCCCGCCTCCGGCCGGCCCCGCCCCAGGATGGCCAGTTCCCATAGCAATCGCAGACACCGGTTGCCAAGCAACCCCTCCCCCCCTCCCGCGTCCGCTCCCCCAACCCCAGCCTCCTCCCGCCCCCACGCCTGCCTCCACCTCCCCCAAGGGAGCCGGCGCGGCCTCTGGGGATCGCTCGGGTCTGGAGCTCTGCGCGCGAGGGCGCGCGTGAGTTTCGGTGTTTCATTGTGTCAGTGTGCGAGGGGGTGTGCGTGTGCGAGTGGAGAGTTTGTGGGATCGGTGTGCTGGGAAGGTCCCTTGCCGCGAGGGACCTGAGCCCGTGCATAGCCGGTCGCGAGAGAACCCACCCACCCGCTCCTTTGTGTCTCGCGCGGAGCCCGCGCCCCACCCACCCCCTCCCTCGGCCCGCGCCCCAGGCTGGATGTGTGTGTGTGTGTGTGTGTGTGTGTGTGTGCGCGCGCGCGCGCGTGCTGGGGGAGGGGTCCGTACCTTCGATGCAGCACACCCGCCACAGCCCCGAGTGGGTGAGGTCGCCGCGGGCACGGCGGGGCGGGGACCCGTCGTCCATGGTCAGGTTGGTGCCGTTGCAGATGTGCGCGCTGGAGTAGAGCCAGTAGTCGGTGCCGATGGCGATGGCCATGAGCGAGAAGGCGGCGAAGGCTCCGGCCGTGGTCAGCAGCATCTGCAGCCCGCGGTCGCATCGCACCATGGTGGGCGCCTCATAGTCCGCCGCCCGCCGGCCCGGCCCTCCCTCCTCCCTCCGCGCGCCGCTCCGGGGGCGCCCGGGCTGGGGGGCCGAGGGCCGGGGGGCGGCGCCGCGCTGCGCGCTCGAACCCCGCGCCCCGGGCGTGCCTGCGCTCGGGCCGCGCGGGGCTCAAACTCTGAGGCGCAGAGGCGAGTGCGGGCTGCGCGGGCCGCCGGGCAGGCTGGCGGAGGCGCGGGGGCTCCTCCCTCTCCGTCCGTCCTCCCCGCTCCGCCTGCGCCTCCGCCCCGCGCCCTCCGCTCTTCCACCCGCCGCCGCGCTCCGGGCCCGCGCCCTGCGCCCCGCGCCCCTCGGCGTCGCCGCTGCGCTGCAGTCTCCTCCCTGCTCGGCGCTCCGCTCCGCTTACTCTACCCCGGGCCGGATTTTTCCTCCCCTCATCTCCGCGCCCCTCCTCTCTGCTTCCCCTACTCTCGCGCACTCTTCCTCTCCCAGGGTTCATTCACATTATTAGCTCGAAGGAAGCCGAGGGAAGGGTTCCCCAGGCGAACTGAAAGGAAGCGCGTCTCCAGCCACCTCTCTTAACCGACCAGGGACGCCCAACCTCCCCTACTTCCCTGGGAATTCTGTGATATGTGGAGTGTGGTGCACATCTGGTCTTTCCTCTGCCCTAGACGTGTTTGTGCCTCTACCTGGCCATGAAGGTGGAGGCGTGAGTGGGAGTGAGAGTGTTCGCGTCACATTTCCGAAGTCCCAGATGTGGTCACAGCTGGGATCAGACGTCATAGGCCAGGCCAGGCCCTGGGCACTCTGCCCCTCGTGGCTCCTGACCGAGGGGCGCCTTCATAGCTTCCTGGCAAGGGGTGAGGCCCCGGACTCTGGTGGCACTAAAGACGGAGCTGCCCTTATCACCACAGCACATCACCATCGCACCACCATTCTGCTCCTAGAGGCCAGGAACACCCTTCCCCCGCTGAATTTGATTCGAACATTTCACTCCCACCTCTTTTCCCTCTTCCTCCCAGCTCCTTCTCAGTACCTTTCTTCCTTCTTTTGGCTGTACTGGAGCTTCACACACTTCCTCTGCCTCCCCTGTATTGTCAGCCTGTGCCCAAGCCCTGCTGGTTTCACTTAATTGCCTTTGCTCTGGCATGATCCCAGCTTGGACACACTCCTTTCTCGGAGCCGGGCCAGACTCCTTCAACACTCAGCTCCAAACTCTTTCCTCCAGGAGGCCTCAGAGACAGCACCAGGAGGTCCGGCGTTTCTGCACATCACACTTGCCTGTGAGCCTGTTGGTGTCCTGCAGGGTGTCCTGTGGATGCTGCTCTGGACCCCAAGCAATGGAAAGAGGTGTACAGAGAGCTACTGTTCTTGCAAGGTGAAGCTTAAATTTCACATTTTTTGTGGCACCTTCCCAGCCACTCTCTAGAGACAGTTACACCCCGCAGGAACCCCTGCTCTTGTTCCTGCAAGATTGTGAGAGTGCTCTCTGCCTGCCGGTATGGTAAGTGCTTAACAAATGTTCGCTTAGTAAGATGTTTCATGCTTGGGGGAGGGAGAATTTAAGTGAAAGGAGGAAACCATTACAAAGTAATGTAAGCCAGGGACCCAGCTGGCTGCATGAATTAGCATTTGTTGGCCCCCTTCTCCTGCCTTTGGGGTGTCTGTTCTGCCTTCTAAAGCTTCAAATGACAAGAGTCACCTCTATTTTACTTTTCATTTTCTCACCACCTGGTGTGTACACAGCAGGGACTGAATGTGTGTCTGATGGACCAAAAGGTATGAGACAGTTTCCACTGGCTTGGATGAGGCTGCTCACCTCTGTCCCTAATACTCTTACGATTACGTCAAAGTTCTCTCTACAGAACCTGTGAGAAGGGTGACTCTCAAAAGCTTTTCTTCTAGGAGCAAATCCTGTTTTCAAGAAATTCTTTAAATAGAGTTCCAATGTAAATAGACCTGATCTTCCACCACTAGCCCTGTGGCTAAGACAAGAATTCATTTTGGACCTGCCCAGCCCCTGCAAGCTCCTAAAGCCCCAGTGTGGACGCAGGGTTCCCTGAAACTTGGTATGAACACCTCCATCCCAGGGCAGCTGCTGGGTTACCCTCCCTGCATGCTGCCTTCCTCAGGTCTGTGGGAGAAACGAATGAAAGTGACATAAATGAATCTGCTCTGCAGGGCTGGGGAGGCGTATCTTCTGTAATCTCCTCTTAGGCAGGGAGATGACCCAGGGGCTGCAGGGCCTTCCTCTAAGCAAGCGACTCTCATGTCAATGCCGCAGGAGATGGAACCAAACACTTTACTCATCAGAGCCATATTCGACCAGGTCTAACTTTCCATGTGTACGTGCGAGAGAGTTTATAAAAGCGTGCTGGGCCAGAAGCCAGAAATGATCAGTCATCGCCATTGCGCTGGCTCGAGGAACTAGGGACATGATCTGGACCAGCCAAGCCCACCTGTGGGAAAGACACCTCTCCAGTCCACCTTTTAGAATTCCCTTAAATGTTAAAAGAAAAGAATTGCCTTGAGGGCCACAAAAGCAGCCTTGCATGTTGCGTGTACTTCGAAGCCATTTGTGGAATGAGTAGTAAACGCTGCCATTTCTGCCCCTTTTTTGGAGGCAGCACCTGCTGCTGTCTGGGCACACGAATTACATTCTCTGTTAAATTCTCTGTCATCCCCCATCATGCACCTGGGGAATCTGAGGTGCAGAGAAGTTGAGTAACTTGTTCAAGGTCTCACAGCTGGTAGGCAGTGGGGTCAGATCCTAGCTCCGCCAGAATCTTTCAAGGAGACTACAGAGTCTCTTTGCCTTTGTCAAGTGCTACTGGATTGCATTGTTATTACCTGTTAATTCCAGAGGAACCCCAGTGAGTGCTTGGCACTTTGCTTTTCTGTCCATTGGCACCCAACTGGCAACTGTGGTTGCTCCTGAGATTGTGAGGGTGTAGACTGTGGAGTCAAATAAGGACTTGACTGCCGGCAGAAGGACCCGGAGCAAACTCAAGACTGTCTGAGACTATTCATCATGCCTGGGTGAGCACAGTTTAAATCTGGAAATTTCTGCTCAGCCAGATTAGAGAACTAAATGGCAGAATTTCACTGCTGCTTGAGGACTCTAGATTTTCATCATCCCATGAGACTCTTCCAAATCTGAGAGAGGGGTGTGTCCTCTCCTGGTTTAGGAGAAAGCTCTGGGCTGGTTTTGTTCTATGGAGAGACACTGGATACTTGACATCTTTTTCTAGGGAGCCTCCCAGTATAAATGGTACTACCAGGGGAGGGATCAACTAATTGCACATATTGTTACCACTCTGGACAGCTGACAAAGTGGGGCATTTGACAGTCTGTTGGATCAGGCCTCCAAAACTGTGTTTTTCAACACAGGGTGTTTCATTTTTTCCCTCTTCTCGGGATCATTTGGGTAATTACCACAATTCTGAGCTTTACTTAGGCTATGATGACAACGGAGCCATGATGAGCCCGAACCTTCACAATCCCAAGTCCAGGGTGAAGCAGCCAGGTCAGCTTCTGCGGCAGCCAGGGGAGAGGAATACAGTATTAGGCTGCTCACGCTGCATAACATGCATGTCAAAGCCACTGAGCCGGAGCAGGCTGCTTCTCCAGCGGGGAGCGGGGAGAGGCCCTCCACCAGCCAGGGACACAGTGCCGCTGTGTGTGATGGCTCCGAAAACCTTTATTAAAAGCTTTGTTTTCCCCCTTTGTCCTCCAGAAATGATGACCTTTGTGTAGCAACTTTTTGTAATATCTCATTTCTATGCCCAAAGCAGATGGTTCCTGTGATTTCAGAAGGCTTAGTGGGGGGATTTGGCGAGCCTGGGTAATATCGCTGGTGAATAGACAGTGATTTTCAGTTTCTATAGCCAAAGGTTGGGAATGAGTCTCAGAAGGTTCTGGGGGCTTGGCTTGTGGGGGAGGTTTATCTACAACCCATCCAGGCTGCTTGGAATCCGAGAAGAATGCCTTCAGATCCCGGGACTGAAAGCTTTTGCCTTCATCAGATTATGCATATTGCAAGAATGACTTTTTTTCCCTTCACTATTTCAGTAGGTTTCTTTGAGGGATAGTGCAGATCAGAAAAATACTACTTGGCTTATGAATTCAGGTTTATTCCATTTCATTTTCTTATCGCTGATATCCCATTTGAGCTGGATACACAGTGTTCTTTGTCAGCTGCACCACGGTAAAATGCTGGCATGCCCCTAGAAGTAGCGGAAGCAGCACCCTATGCAAGTGAGGGAAGGCAAGCAGCATTTAGTGGGTGCTCTCTGTGGGATGGTCATTTCAGTGCCCTCATTTCAGTTCACCGCGACAACAAAAGGTGGTCACTTTACTCACAATTTGTAAATGATCAACTTGCAGCTAAACTGAGTAAATGTCAGGGGTATGATTTGAACCCAGCTCTGCCTGGAGCAGCCAACTCTGTAGCTACTAACCTGCCCCCCACCAAGGTGCCTGCTCTACTTCCTCCCCACCATGTTTATCCAGGTAAGATCAAGTGCAAAGGATTGTCAAAGTCACAAGGGGGTGAAAAGGTTAGGAAAGCCTGCATCTTCCAAGTTGGGTGGAGTAAAGCAGGCTGCTCTTTTATTTCCTGTACAGGTAGGGGTAAAAGGGGCTGATGCCAAGTACTAGGAACCACTGGCCTGAGGTGCTTACCTTTCTCCCCTGCTCTCCTGGCTCCTTCCCCAGCATCTGTGTCAGTACTGGCCAGAGCCAAAGGCAGAACACCAGCACTAACCCAGGTGCTCTGTGCAGAGCTCCCAGGAGACAGCTCTGGCCTTTGGCTGCTACCTCTCCCAGGCATTTTTTGTTTATTGTCTGTGGGAGGAAAACCCAGCACCCTGCTGCCACTGTTAAATACCGAACAAAATAATGAACTGTGAGTGAAGTCTGTGTGGACTTATTCAAGACCTGTGTGCTTTTAGACCGGATCACATCAGGTGCAAGGCTGGGGTGCGGTGGCTGTGCTGGGCGGGCTCCCCTGCTAGAAATTGTTCCGGAACCACCCTGGCTGATGAACATATTGATATTAACAGCCCAACGCAACTAAAGCTTCCGGCCCAGCACGCTTGAGAGTTAGCTGGTTATTCTGAGAACAGTCTTTTCAAAACACTCTCCAGGACAAATAGGCCGAAAGGTTCCTTTGTCCTCAGCTAGCCTCTGAAATGGAGCTGACTCTCAAAGCATTCAGAAGAACTCCCGAGGAAGAAATGGTCAGCGGGAAGAGGCTGGAGCCTTTGAAAGCAGGGTGCAGGCTGGGGTGGGGAAGGTGGTCAGTGACAGCACATTCTTCAACTAACGTGCGCCATTTGTGCTTTTGCCAAAGCAGTTTTTTTAATTCTGAAAATATAGCAGCCTTGTGCAGGAGCCGGAAGAAAGGGCAGCGTTTTGTGTGCAACTTTGCAGTAAAGTGCCTGGCTGCTGAATGAAAGGTCTGGTGCAGGGAAGGTCCACAGACCTTCGCCTTCTGAGCCACACCTCCCTCTTCATCTGCCTCCCAAGGCTCTGAACTGCCTGTGGGGGTGGGGGGTGGAGGTGGGGTGCTTTTGGATTACCCCAGGGAGGGAGGGGTTGCTTTGTACTGCAGATGTCTTTCTGAATCACTGGTATTCAATCTGATAGTCCCATTCTGTCTCCTCTATGGGCTATTCTGCTCACTCTGTCATTGAAGAGCTCTGGGTCTTTGCCCATTTCTCTCCAAGGCCTTTTGAGGAGGTGGGCAGAGAAGGTCCTTGGATTCAGGCTGACTTGGGTTCCTAGGCCTGCTTTGCCATCTGCAGCTGTGTGGCTTTGGGCTAGTGGTTGAGTCACTCTGGGCCCTGATAAAATGGGGACCCAAGCACCTGTCTCATGGGTTGTTGTATAGAATGAAGAAGGCCAGGGAAACCACTGACACAAAAAATGCTAAAAGCTGGTACTCACTGAGCACTTCTTATATGCCAGGCTCCATTCTAAATGCTTGGCCATATATTAATTCTTGTTTTTCCAGAATTCTTTGAGATGGGTCCTATTATTAGTCATTTTACCGAAGAGGTGATGAAGGCATGGAGAAGGAAAAACACTCACTAAGGGTTTTGTGATGTTGAGACTCAGTATATTTTGGTTTAAATATATACTAACTAGCTTGTGTGAAAATGTCACAAAGAAACCCATTGTATTGTTCAATTAATATATGCTAATAAGTATAATTATTAAAAAAGAAGAATATATGTAGTAAATAAATGGCAACTTTTGTGATCTTGTTTGCTAATATTCCCCAGCAATTAGGTTTAAGTTTCTTGGTTTCCTCATCTACCAAGAATTACTAGCCTCACCAGACATAAGCACCCAATAATATAATTCTGGTGATTTATCCAATCCAGAAATGTTGGTTTTCCTCAGTGGATATCTCTCTGTTGCCCCATATTGTCCTCTGGGAATCTATGCATATGAATCTTTTAGGTGGCAAACATATTATTAAATCATTTCTGTCTTCTTGTTCTCCCATTGTGGCAATGCAAGAGCTTGCAAAAAGTTACTCAATACTTGGAGGCTTCCGTGGCCCCACTATGTATCTTCCCTTGTCCAGCTTTTGTGAGATTTGGAGGGGCTGATATATGAGGTATCTAGCACAGAGTCTAGCACATCCATGCCCAGCCAACCAGTCAGAGTGGTTTGACACCAGTAGATACACATAATGTGATGTAAGAAATATTTATTGTATGAATAAACCATGCATGCAGGACTTGTGGGTCCTCTTCAGGTGACCTGCAGCTTCACTGGGGCTTCTCCGGTGTATCTGTCCAGGGACACCTGCATACTGGCCTGATTCCCATGCATCTCAGGGCCTCTCCATCCTGCTCTGGCCCAAGGTGGCACCAGGCTCTGGCTTTGCTCTTGCTGGATCTGATAGTGGCCTGTTCTTGGGCAAACAGGATGGGAAATGCACTGGTTCCCTAGAGTTGATATTTTAGATGCTCTAGATCCTTAAAAATTCCAGAAGTATCTTTGACTGGTGCTGTATCTGTAGGGAGGGTTGTCACCTCGCAGATAGTATTCCCAAGTGGTTGCATTGTCCTCTTGCAGCCACTGCACCCAGATGGGGTCCCGTGAGAGTCGTGCAGGTAAAGAGAGGTGACTGCTCTGCAGGTAAGGGAGGTGACAGGACTGCACAACAGCTCTGAGCATCCCTGGAACCAGGAGAGACTGCTCCCAGCAACCTGAATGGTTGCCTTGTGCTCATCTGCCTGCCCAACACCAACAATCTCTCTTTCTAGAAGATGGGATAGCAATGGGATGTGATTGAGTAGTTACAGGTTCCAGAATCTTATAACAAGAGCGTATCGTTAACCTCATTTTATAGGTCATGCAGCTGAGGCTTCCAGAGGCCAAGTAGTTTATCTGAGGTCATAACTAGGAAATAAAAGAGCTAGAATTTGAGTTCAAGGACTCTCTCCAAGGAACATCTTCTTCCTATAATCAATGGTTTTCAACTCCGGATGCCTTTGACTGGGTTGGCAGATTTTAGAAATATGTGCTCCGCTCCTGGATATTCTGACCAGTTGGAGTAGGGTCTGGACATCAGTATTTTTTTTTTTTAAAGCTGTCTAGTGATTCCTAAGCAGCCCACGTAACAACCAGGGCACAGGACCATGATGCCTTTGGACCCAAATTCTCTTGGAAAGTGTTTGGTTTTCAACTGAATTTATCACTGGCAGATACAGCCAGGTTCGGTATGTGGGTAACTGACAGGCACTGGAAGACTGGGCGCGCCTGGCATAGGCTCAGCCAGCTGTACCTATGGGGAGGGTTGCCACCTGGCAGACAAGCACAGGAGGCAGCAGTTAGGCTGGGGTGATCTGGGAGACTCTACAAGGTGCTCCTTGCTATCTCTAGCCCTGGTGATTCCACAATCTCAGCATGTGTCATGCTGAACAGCCATTTTTCTGCTTGCCTACCCTGCTGGCAGGAAGTGCCCATCCAGGAGAGCCAGGGAGGCTTGTAGCTCAGCCTCCAAGTCCTTCTGGAACAGGGTTGTGGAGGCTGGGTGTTCAGGCACCAAGCCAGGATTTTCTTCACTGACCATCCCCACTGGGAATTGTCACCACGGAGATTCTTAGAGTGGGCCACAAGGAATAGGTCACTGGCCAGGTAGTTTATCTGGGATAGTAGGGGAGCTTTGACATCAGCCCAGAGGGCTTGAAGAGCACAAGAGCAAGAGGGCTGTTTCCAAGGGTCCTGTGTCCTGGCTCATACAGGGCCTTGGGGCTGTGGGATGTAAAGTGGCAGGCGCACTCCACCCTCTGGGGATTCTCCAGTCCGTCCACTGAGGCTCTTAGAGCTGCAGAGACAAGGCTCGGCCATCGGCTCCTCCCCCTCTGCCTGGGCCAATTCCCAGCAAAGGGCCTGCTGCACTTGCCAAGCGAGCCAGATGCTGCTTTGGGGAAAATACCTTCTGGAGTTTGTTGTCTGAGCCCTCCCAGCTGACACCCACGGTGGAGAAGACATGCCAGGATAAATGGGAAATCTCTTCATAAATATTTGAAAAGAGGCAAAAAAAGGAAAAAAAGAATAGGACTAACCCCCCAACTCCCAGCATTTGGGAGCATCTTCACAATCACTCTGAACAGATGGAGGAGGCAGGTTGGTGACGTTTGTCGATTTTAGCGGGAGCCCTGCAAGAGTGCTCTTCCGCGGCTGGGCTGCTGCCTGGAGCCCAAGTGCTCAGTTCTGGGAGTTTTGGCATTGAGGGGTGCCTTGGTGTGCCTTGTTGACCCAGGGTAGAAGATGAGCCTGCCGGGGCCCACCGAGGGAGACATGGGGCAGTGCAGATGCTGAGCAGGTCGGCAGGGGAGAGTGACCTGCCCTTTATCCATAATGCATAATTGTGTCTTTAAACTCAGCTGCCTTGGGACTTTATGACAAGTGGAGCACAGACTACAGTGGATTTTAAGGGAGTCCCCGGGAGACAAGGAAAGAGGCCTACAAGGGTCAAGGAGCTGGCAGGATGGTGCCGATGCCCACATAAGGAGAAGAGAGCTGCAAGCCCCAGTCGGAAAGGCCCGGGGACTGGAGCGTCCTCCCGGAAGGGCTTGGCCGTGGGGAGACAGGGCACTTCAAGGCCGGGGCAGCATGTCAGAAGTGCCAGGCCCACCAATGAAACAGGATCCTTCTCAGGTCTGGTTATCAGAGAAACTCAGCACCTTGATTCTGCCTGTGGGGTCGAGTTCCACCACACAGCCTGTGTATATCTGGATGCGCCGCTTGTGCTGGCCTTTGGGCCTTCCTGCCTGTCCTCCAATATGGCTTTCTGCCTCGGGGCCTGGGCCCTGCTGGTCTTGGGTTAGGGCGTGTGGACTCTTTGGGGTGGACGACAAGGACTGAGGCAGGTTAGGTCTCTTGAAGACAGAATCCTGGGAGGACTGGATCAGACAGGGAGAGGCTGCCTTCCTAAATCCAAGAGTAACTTGGGAAGGCAGACATGTGCCCCATAGAAGGCCAGCACCCAGGCTCCAGCAGCTCCCTGGTGGCATTAGGATGAAAAAGGGCCTTCAGTACCAGCTGGTGGTATGGACAGGAGGCTGCCCAGCAACTAAGGTGTGTGGGAATGTTGCCAGCGCAGGCTGGGTGGTCACAGGAATCTTGACCAAGATGTTTCAAGCAGCATTTCTTGTGGACCTACCTTCCGCCTTGATTATCATTGTGCCTGGTAGGAGTCAGGATGGCCAGGGAGGAGGCCTGAGGGAGGGGAGGGCCTGGAGGCTGAGCTGTGCCACCTTTCTCTTCTCTGACTTGACACAGAGAGGCACAAACATGAGGCTGGATCGATGCTCACCTTTGGAATGGTAAGCCTGCTTTTAACTATGATTCACGTTCTCTCCAATTTATTGACCATGAGTCAGTTTTATCTGAAATGCTGTGCTCTTGTACATTGTTAAATAGCCAACCTGGAGAAACTGCTGGTGAATACAAACAGCCTCTGAAGAAGGCTGCTTGAAAGACTCTGAGGGTTTGTTTTTGGAGAGCACTGGGTACGCTGTGTACCTCAGTCAACCAATAAAGTCATGCAGTGCTTTCTAGCACCTGGCCCTGGGCTTATCTCTCTGATAAGTGATTAGCAGTGTAAATGTGATTCACTCATTCATTTTCTTAATTAGTGGGTTAAATTGTAGCCCGTGAATATATGCCTGTCTTTTAACCCGCAGAACCTGCTAAATGTGGCCTTATTTGGGAAAAAAAGGTCTTTGCAGATATAATTAAAGATGCTTGAGAACATCTTTAATTAGCGGAGGCCCAAGATCCAATGACAGGTGTCCTTATCCTTGTAAACAAGAGAAAGAAGGAAGGCCATGTGAAGGCAGGCACCAGCGATGACACATCGCTAAGCCAAGAAGCACCAAGGATCGCCAGCTGCCACCAGCACTGGGGGAAGGGCATGGAATGGCCTTCTGGAAGAGCTTCCAAGAGGCAACCTCTCCACACCTTGACTTCAGTTGACTTCAGACTTTTGACCTCCAGAACAATGAAAAAATAGATTTCAGTTGTTTTAAGCCATCTGTGGTCCCCTGTATGGCAGCCCCAGGAAAATTAATGCTATGGATATCTGAGGCCCTCAGGTCCCAGGCACTGGCTGCACCATCGGAATGCAGCAGTGAACAGAGTCCTTGTGACTCTAGTCCTTTTGGAATTTCCCATTTAGGGGGGAGACAGACTTTGACGAGGGATAGTGGGTGAGACTTCTAAGGAGAATGGAGGGGCCGCAGAGCCTGCTGTCTCCTCAGCCTGCTTCTCCTCAGGCCTCTCCGCCTCAGGACTGCACTGCCATCAGCCCATTGCTCAGGCCGTGAGCCTGCGAGTCGCCTTTCACGCCCCTGCAGCCAGCCCTACACTAAATCCTGCCAGTCTCCTGTCCGAAGCCCCTTTGAATGTTCCATGTCCTCTTCCTGCAGCCTGCTTCTTGACCGGCCAGTGTCTTTTCCCTGGATGACCGAAAGTCCTCCTCGGGCTGATTTATCTTCCTGGCTCATGTGTGCCACCTACGTTCTCTCGTGCATTCTCTCCTCTCTGCAAATGTCGGTTCCTTGCCTGCTCTGCAGAGCCTTTCCGGCCTGGCCGCCTAATTCCCGTGCACCCCGGCCACCCTGCGCAGCTGCGCCCTTGTCTGCCACTACCCCACGCTCAGGATCCTGCTTCCCTGAGAAGCCCCCCACCACCCGACACTGGCTGCCTTCCCTTCCTCTGGCTCACCAAGCTCCTTTCCAGCACAGAGAAGCCACATGTGTCCTGGGCTGTCTCTAGAAAGTTCTTCCTTCTACTCTTGGGAACTTTCCAGAATTCCTAGTCGAAGGACTTGCTTCTTTCTGCTTTTCTATGCGCCTTTTGCTTTTCACATCACCATAAGTAATATTGAGATTAGGAATTAGAATGTGGACATTTAAATTTTTTGCTGAGGCTCAAGTCAAGGGCTTCCACGTGCTTGGCATTTGCTCTACCACTGAGCTGGCAGCTGTCTTTCCTGTCACAGTAAACCTGAGGGAGGCCACAGCCATGTCTGTTTTGTTGCTTTCTGACTAACCAATAGGCCTGGCGTATAGAAACGTTCAAATGTTTGCTGAGCATGGAAATAAATGAATGTATTTCCTAAACCCTCTGTGGGAGGAGAGGAGGAGAGAAGAAAAATCAATGGCCGCTCAGCAAACTTCTCAGTCCCCGAGAGCGGACAAGTTTCATACCTCACTTCCGCAGCCTCAGAAATGTAATTACTTTGTTTTCCTCTCCCCTCCCAGAGCCTTGTTTTTAAAGTTTGTTTTCCCTGTTGAATAAAGGTGTATAGTAACCCTTTGGGCAGGAGAAGGGGAGAAGGGGCTGTAGGCTTCCTAAAGAGCATGCTTGTGAAAGTCGGGCCCCCAGAAGGGGAAAGTTCCTGTCAGACAGAATATCTGACAAAAGTTAAAATGCACTTGCAAGAATAAATCAGTTGCTGTGGCAACCGGTCCTCCCTCTTCCCCGGGGTTGGGGGGAATCAGAGAAAGAGGAGGGGGGAAGGTCAGCTAATTCTGGTCTAGGCACGAGAGAAGGAGCCTGGATAGAATGCCCAGATAGAATAGTGGGGCAATATTGTGAAAGGTACCGTGTTAGCAGCATAAAATGGCATTTTCTGGGTTTGGCGATGGACTCTTACGGGCCTGATTTTCCATTTCTATTGTCTTCCTGGCTGGCTTCTGTAGGCACAGAGGGTTCCAGGCAGCCGGACAGCGCTCGCTGTCACCCTCCAAGCTCATCAGTCCCTTCAGAGGAACCCTGCCGTAGATCCTTCGGTAAAGAGGGATCAACCTCTGCTAGACTCTTGTTGTCAGTGCGGATTTTTATCTAGCTGCGGTTTCCAAGAGAAGCCACCCACCTGTGCCAGGAGAGTTCAGCAAAGGTGTCAGAGTGGGGCGTGAACTCTCAGAGGTGCTTCTCAATTCATGAGGAATGGCAACCCACTTCACAGGAGTGCTGGGTACATGGCTGAGGCAGGGCGTGTGCAGGTGTCCCACCCACCATGCGGGTGACTGTGGGGTTCTGGGGAGCAGGCCGCCCTGCCAAAGCTGGTTTTCTCTTGAGCAGCTGATCCGTGGGGATGTGTGCTTTTAAGGTATTCAGTAACCCCGTTTGAGAGTGGCAAAGTGGCATAAAGTGGTCCATGAAGTCTAGGTTCATTTCACTCCTTCATCTTTGTTCAACATGCCTTTGTTGAATCCTCTCTGTGGCAGGCAGAACGATGGTTCCCCCAAAGGTGCTCACAACTCAACCTCTAGAACCTGTGTACATGTTGTTACATGATGAAAGGGAATTAGAGCTGCAGGTGGAATGAAGGATGCTAATCTGCTGACTTGAAGATAAGGAGTGGGATGCTAATTTTACATGTCAACTTGACTGGATTAAAGAGTACTTTTAGAACTGGTACGGAACTTTTTTCTGGTGCCTAAGAAGGTGTCTCCAGAGACTGGCACATGAGTCACTGGACGGGGTAGGGTGGAGATCTGCCTCAGTGTGGGTGGCACCATCCAAATAACTTGGGGCCAGGGCAGAGCATAATGTGCAGGGGACGGAGGATGTTATGTCCCTTCTCTCTCTCAGAACTGGGGCACTCTTTCTACTGCCTGTGGACATTAGAATTCTAGACTCTGCCGCCTTGGGGCTCCAAGAGTCCAGAATGCAGCCACCTCCTGGTTCTCAGACCTTCAGCTCTTTTGTGGTTCTGAGGCCTTTAGACTTGGAGTGAGCCACACACTCAGCATCACAGATGGCCCGCTGTGGTCCTCCACAACTGCATGAGCAATACCCCTAATAAATCCCTTCTTGTGTATTTATCTGTATATTCTATCGACTCTGTCTCTCCGGAGAACCTTGATTTAGTGCAAAGACATTACCCTGAATTACCTGGCTTGGCTGAACTGTAACCAAAAGGGCCTTCAGAAATGGAAGAGGGAGGCAGAAGAGTCAGAGAAGTGCAACATGAGAAGGACTCAACCTGCCATGGCTGGGTTGGAGATGGAGGAGGGGCCTGTGAGCCAGGGAATCAGGCAGCCTCTGGAAGCTGGAAAGGGGAAGGGAACAGAGGCTCCTGAGTGTGTGCAGAGAGAAGTACAGGCCAGCCAACACTGGATTTTCAGTCCAGAGAGACTTGGGCTTCTGAATTATAAAACTATTAGATAGATTTTTATTGCTTTAAGCCACCAAGGTTTGGTCACTTGCACAGCACTGACTCACTCTCTGAGTGCCAGGCCCTGCACCAGGCTCCCACCCTTACCAGGTTCACAGGCCCGAGAGGGAGGCAGATGGGGAAATCAGGAGCTGAGGCTGGTGAAGGGGGTGTGGGTGCTCTGGGTTGCCCTAGCAGTGGTGAAGGGTTGTGCTCAGGGAAGGCTTCCTGGAGTCAGTTTTGGAAGAAAGTTGGTTTGATACTGTGAACTAGTTATTTGGTTTTCATCCCATATCCTGGCATACAACTCCTGAAGCCCTTGGCATCTATAAAGTGCTGAAAGTCTTTGTGTAAGCTAATGAGTTGCCTGGTGGCTGGAGGTCCTCAGACATCTTCACAGGAGAAGCCGACCACCAGGAAGATCAAGGCAGGGTTGAGGGGTTGGGATTTTTCAGCCCCACCCTGACCTCCAAGGGGTGGAGAGAGGTTAATCACCAATGGCCACTGATGTAGTTAGGCTTATGGGGGATGAAGTCCCCATAAAAATCCAAAATGACTGCACTGGGGGAGCTTTCCATATTGCTGAACTTGCACACGGTGGTTGTTGGAGGGTGGTATCCCAGGAGATGGCATGGAAACTTCGTATCCTTTGCCCTCAAACCTCACCCTACGCATCTCTTCATCTGTATCCTTTATAATAAACTAGGGAAGTTTGTGAGCTGCTGTAGCAAATTAATGGAACCCAAGGAGAGATCTGAGAAGCCCCAATTATAGCTGTTTAGCCAGAGGCACAGGTTAAACCACCTCCAGCTAGTGACTGGCTTGGGAATTGGGGGGCAGATTTATAGGACCGAACCTTCTACTTGTGGGGTCTCTCACTACCTCCAGGCAGATAGCACCAGGATTAAACTGAATTAGAGGACACCCAGTGGTGTCCACTGCAGAATTGCTTGGTTGTTGGCAGAAGTCCCCACAAACTTCTTGGTGACCAGAGGTCACAGAAATATTGTGGGAATATAGGCGAAACCGAGTTTATTATTCTTCTGTTTTCAGAGATGGACTTGAAAGATTAGCTAGTGAAAGAGGGCCTGGGAAAAGCCACAGGAAACAGAGAGGAGAGATGTGGCCAGGCCCTGGTGTGAAACCAGCAGGGCAGAAGGTTGAAGATGCCGCTGTAGAGAGGTCATGGGCTGCCTCAGGAGCCAAGCTAAGCAGCTGGAAGCTCAGCCTGAGCCACGGGGGAGCCTCGAAATGCGGGAGCTGACATGTTTTGATCCACCTGACCAGATAAATCAGCCAGAAGCAGAGTCTGTCAAAAATAGAGCCAAGTGAACAAAACAAAAGCTTAGGAGGGTCCTGAGTGGGGCGGGGCCATCTTCCCGGAAGAGAGGGAGTGAGCTGCGCCCGCGGCCCTTTCTCCCGAGAGGTCTTCCTGTCTCCCTGCTCTACCCTTCTCCTGAGTCTGGGTCTCCTGGGCCAAGGAAGTCACCAAACCCTCCAGACTGTCCCTGCTGCCCTTGCCTCCATACGCTCCCCTCTTCCCAAAGGATGTGGGCAACAAGGAAAAAGGCAAATGGAAAACGAAGCCACAGTCACAGGCGGAGCACTGGGCCTGTCATCTTTTCATAAATTAAATGTAAGCTGTAAAAATTGATTATTTAAGGCATAATTGCCATTATTTTCTCATGTGAAAAAGCAGGGATGAATGCCGTGACGGATTACTGAGCCAGAATGAAGAGGGGCAGTTAATTAATTTCATGAGACTGCTGAAAAGCAATCACTGTGAGATGGAGGGCTGCCTTCGGCCCTGCCAAGCTGCGGCCGGCTCTGAACGGTACATGCCCCCTCAGCTGGGGCCCACTCTGGTGGGGAGCGCTTCCCTGGTGGGCTGAGGCCTCAGCTGGTGCAGGAGGGTGAGGGTGCGGGGGGCAGCAGGTCAGGTGCCCTGGGACTGCCCGGGGGCTGGACTTGTGTGACAGCCAGGAAAGCTGATTGGGCAGAGGGCAGGCCAGAGGAGGACCAGAATCTTAGCCCTGGAGTGTTGAGATCAGGCACTTAGCTAAGCCTCATGTCCTCAACCCACGCCAAGGGCACTTCTGGCCCCAAACACTCCTACTTGACTCTGTGGCCAGAGCAGGCCTAAGGCAGAAGGGCTTTGAGGAGGAGCCCAAATTCATTCCTCCTGTGACTGAGCTCAGGGATCCCCTGCTCCTTCCCTAGTCTCCACTTTGCTCTCGAGCTCTGCATATTACCATGCCCCTACTTTCCCAGTTCATGCAGCTTCCTAGGTGATCAGGGTGATAGTGACATTTATTTAAAACCCACTATACCCCCAGCTCCTATAGCACATGCTCTGAAACACACTGTCATTGAATCCCCTCAGCAAGTGTACTTTGTTCCCATTTCACACATGTGAAGCTTGAGGCTCAAAACAGTAAGCAGATTCCCACTAGCTTGTGGTTAGTGGCAGAGTCAGGATTTAGACTCAGGCCTGTGGGCAAATCACTCCCCTCTGTGTCCCTGGCCACTGTCCCATCTTTTGCCCCGGTCGCCAAGGGGCCTCATTAGAGTCCTGGGGAGGACTGTGATAATTGAGAGGGGAGATTTCTTGGTGTGTCGTGGCCACATTCAGAAGCAGCATTTCCTGTTTCTTTTAGAGCTGCTTTGTCCCCAGCCACGCCAGCCTCACCCAGTCAACATGTGCTTGCCGAACAGAACAGCGAAATGCAGATGAAAGGCCCATCTCTTCCCCTGACACCTGGACCCTTCCTCCCCCAGCCTTTCTCTCCGGTCTCCACCTGGCACACACCCCTGTCAGCTGTACCCCCAGCGCCAGGCCCAGGAAACACAAATGTTCTTCATCTGTCCCTACTGCAACACTGAGTGAGCACGTGTGTGCCGTTTACAGGACACTGAGTTGAACACACAGAGTCAAAGACCCGAATCTGCCAGCAGAGAGCCCCAAGCAAACAGGAGATCATTCTACTCAACAAGCATACACAGCTGAGGGGTTCCAGAGAAGGTTCCTTTATAATCCTGGAGAGCCAGGTGACACTCCTGGAGGAGGGGACATGTACCCACACTCCCAGAATGTTGAGAAGAGCAGATATGATGCACTGGGCCAGGAGCACAGAGAGGGCCGCCACTGCTGGAGGGAGGAAGGTGCATCCAGGCAGCCACCGAGGGCCCGGATGGGTGCAGAACGGTGGGAGGGAAAGAGCTGAGCCCTGAGTAAAGACAAGGGTTAGGTGGTGTGGTGGACTTAATATGGTCAACTTGAGCCAGAACGCCCAGCCGGACTGAGTTGGTGTGATGCTGGGTGTAGAGGATCCACCTGAGGGCTGTTGCTGATGCAATAAGACAGAGTGGGAGCCGAAGCAAGCTGGAGGGCTGTTTCCCAGGAGAAGCTCTGCTGCGGCTGGTTCTCCTGAAATGAACTCAGCTGTTCTTGTTGAGGAAGGAGCTCGGGGCCTTGCTGTTGTCGAGGATGGCTGCTGTTGCTTCGGAGGAGCTCTGGTTGTCATCTCTGCTGCGAGCAGCATATCCTGGTTCCAGTAAAGATTTCTTCAGCCATCATTTGCAGACACGGACATACATGGGACAGTGCTGTGGGCTTCCAGCCCTTGATTGGATCTTTTGGTTCTCCAGTGCCTAGATGGACGTTCGGCTCTTCCTGCATTTGGCTTGTGGGTGAATATTGTAATTTATAAATGTCCTCTCTATTAAATCTGCTCTCTTACAACCATTGGCTCTGAATACCTAACTAAGACAGGTGGCAAAGCAGGTCTCGTCTTTTCTGGAAAGCCAGAATGTGCTATTGAAAGCATTTAAGAGCAAGAGACTCTGCAGCCTGTGCATACTGCCCTTCAGAGAGAAGCCGGCAGCAGGAGGAGGCTGTGGGCCAGAGAAGCTATTGCTGGACCCAGAGCGAGGCAGTGAAAGGCAAGGATGGGGAGCGCTCTGGGCTTCTGGTATCTTAGGGAGTTTACTCCTACATGATCTCCATGAAAAACTACACCAGAGAGGAAACAGAAGGCAGGGAACTCAGTGCTGGCCACACATATTTTATGGCCAGTCTTGAGCTTCCAGGGTCACGTGGCCAAAATTGAGAGAGCTGCATTTTCCTGACACTTGTATGATTCACAATCCCGGTAACGGGTGCTCTGGAAGCTGCCACAGCCTCTGTGGCCACTAGCGTCTAATTGATTTACCACATCAGCTAAGGCACTGCCGTTTCCTGAATGGGACCTGCAGCTGCCCGGAGAAGGACGTCACTCCAACAGTGTAAAGGCAGAAATGAAGGTGGCACTGGGGTTGCCTACCTGGGATAGCCGGTAACTGATGTTAATCACTGTGACTTTGATCCTAGTGTCTTCTGAATTTCCCCCAAGGGGAGGCACAGACACAAGAGGAAGCAATGAACTCTGTGTTTGTGTGTGTGTGTGTGTGTGTGTGTGTGTGAGACAATAGGTGCTTGTCAGAGAACAGCCTCCCCCGCCCCCACGCATACAACATAATGGATGTGTTAGGAACAGGTCTCCTCTGAAGGGAATTAATTGATTCCAATTTTCATTTTACGGGGCCCCATAATTCTTTATTACACCTTCCTTTATGGCCTGGGAGGCTCTGGAGCTGAGCTGCCGTGTAACAGGAGGGCTGTGTACTGTGTAATCCACATGACGATCATTCACCAGCAGGACAAATGGCACCTGTGTCGTGAAGACACGTGTGGGTCTCATCTCGTCCCTCTTCTGTTCCCACCCGAGACAGGGCTGTCACCCTCAGAGCTTCAGGGAAACCCATCTCCCCCGCTGAGAAGAAGGAAGGGAATGAGAAGCCTCAAAGGGATTTCAGAGATGAATTGAAGAAGTCACTGCGGCCACCTTTCCTCCGGTGCTGCAAGACAAATGGAACATTTCTGGGAAAAGTCACCCTTCAAGATGGTTCCCTGGTGGTAGGTGGCTTGAAATAAAATTTATTTCAGGAGAAAGGATCCAGCTATGTCTCTGCGGGGCAGGGCATTCTCCTCTCCGAAGCAGGCTGGGCAGAGTTCCAGAAAGCCAGGGCATTAGGCAGGTTTTCAAAGACTTGGGTCATTGCTGTTCTTGCCTCCCTGCAAAAATACACCAAGCCAGCTCCTCCCAGCAGCTGACTTTCCCGGTTCCTGAATGCATGGCCTCATTCATTCACTCACTCATTCACTCTCTTACTCCACACGCATTTATCATGTCCCCGCAGTGTGGCAGGCACTGGGGACGCAGAGATGAATAACACTCGTGGCCCTGTTGTCAAGGAACTGACTTTCTGGTAAGGGAGAGAGAGAAATGCTAGCAAGTAACTGAGCAGTGGAACTTGGGGACGCTAGGGAGGGAGCGGAGACAGAGGAGGGTGTGAGGGGTGGGCTCTGGGAAGGCCCTGAGCCTAAGTCAGAGCAGGCTGGAGTGGAGCCCTTGTGGCTGGAATGTGGGGCACAAGGGGAGGAATGCCTGGAGCTTGGGGGCCTAAATCACAGGGGCTGTGCCTGCCTTGCTATTATGGTCTGTGCCCATGATGTTCCCCCGAAGCCTCATGAGGTCACAGGTGGGGCTGGATCTAGAGTGTGTGATTACTAAATTAGTCCACTGATTGGTTTGGCACAGTTCTGCTGGGATCAAGGATATGATGCTAGGATTAAGGGTATTAGGATTAAGGGTGGGAGTGCTACCCACCCTAAGGCCAGGTAGCCTGGATAAAATATAAGGGACAGAAAGAGGCTTGCCTATCTGCCTCTGAATCCACCCTGCCTTAGATCCAGCTGATTACGGACTGAAACCTCTACAAACTGTGAGCCAAATAAACCTTTCCTCTCTTAATTTTGGGTGTCGGGTGTTTTGTCCCAGCAACGAGAAAAGTAACTAAGACGCCTGCTAAACACTTTCAGTTTGATTTTGAAGGCAATGGGGAGCCAGTGTAAATTCTTAAGCCAAAAAGAGACACTAGCCAGGGAGCAGTGTAGGCGTTTTAGAAAGATCTCCCTGGTTGCAATACTGAGGGGCTTGGAAGGAGGCTGGTTAGGGGTGTGGGAGAGCCTGACTATGATGTGAGTAGTGGTCATGGCTGGGAGGGGAGGAGGGAGATACCAGATTCTTCAGCGCTCAGGAATTTACAAGGTATAGAGGGTGAGAGAGAAGAGGAGAGTGAACTTTACCCTCCCCCTGCTCTCATGCTGGCCTTGGGGGCTACATAGGTAATGTTACTCTAGTTTAGGGTGCTTTCAGTCCTAAAACAGAACCCTAATGGTGATTTAAACAATACAGGCATTTAACTATTTCACGTGTTGAGAAATCTGGAGGCAAGCCTCCTAGAGCTGGGTTATTTAAAACCTAAATTCTTTCTTTTTGCTAGATCACCTTTAATGTACCGGCTTTTTGCCTCATGGTTAGAAGATGGCAGCTGCAGTGCCAGACATTTTCACCGTATTCAATGCAAAAAGAAAGGAGAAGAGGTAGCACAGCTACGTCTATTCCATTTAATTAAGAAAATATATTTGGCCATCTTTACAGGGAGACTGGTAAAATGGGTTTTTAACTTTGCCAGCAGCTATATTGGAGGTGTCTTAGTTACTTTTCTCTTGTTGAGACAAAATACCCACCACCCAAAGTTAAGGGAGGAGAGGTTTATTTAGCTCACAGTTTGTAGAGATTTCAGTCCACAATCAGCTGGATCTAAGGCAGGGTGGCATGGCAGGCAGGCAGAAGGCAGCAAGGTAAGCAAAGGGTCTTAGCAGCTTCTTTCTGCTCCTTATATCTTATTCAGGCTGCTGGGATTAGGACGGTGCCAAACCAATCAACAGATTGATTTAGAAACCACACACCCTTAACCCCAGCATCACATACTCTAGACTCACCCACCTCTGAAAAAGCCCCACCTATGACCACGTGAGGCTTTGGGGGGACATCCAGGCACAGACTATAACAGGAGGCAAGGAAGAAAGGGAGTAGGAATAGCAAACGAGTTAACAGTGTCACTAAAGCAAGATGGAAGAGTGAAGAGGAGTTGCTAGCATAGCCCTGTGTGCCGGAGTAAGTGGGATGTGAGAGAGAAAGGGCTCGTACCCAAAGGAGTTGCGGGGAGCAGGTACACTGGGTCCAGCTCTGTGCTTGCAGATCTGCCCTTGTCCTTCTCTGTTCTGTAGGGCTGTTGTTTCCCTGCTCCTGAATTGGCTGGCTGGAGCTCTCTCAGCCATTGGGAGGCCCTGGCAGGAGATAGAGGCCACAGGAAGAGAACAGTGGGAGTGTCTCTCTCCAAATGTCTGCAATGGCTGTACCTCCAGCTTCTGCCTGCTGGCCTGACATGGTTCCACCTCACTCGGGCTGACCCCAAGCCCGCTTCCCCCTGTCCTTCCTGACTGGAGGGATGCAGCCCCCGCCCAGGTCTGGACCTTTGGTGACCTCACTACTGCAGTTTGGCTTCTCAGCAGCTCCCCCTGTCATATCACCAATTCCCTAGATTAGATTCTGTCTGTTGAAACACTCAGAAGTGTTTCTGCTTTTGTGGTTGGACCTTGATGGATCCACCTGTTTGTGAAGAGGCTGAGAGGGCATAAGGGAATTTGTTTTGGAAATAATGGTCCCAATCAGCAGAAATAGAGAGGACAGCATGTGGGTGCGGGTCTGAGGAGCAGCTGGGTGAGAGGCATAGATGGAAGAGGGAAGAAAGCTCACTGGTGTCTCCAGGTTGACAGGGACGAGGGGCCTGGTTGAAAGGAAGCCATGGCTGGAAACCTCATTAGGTGGAGGGTAGGGGGATGTTGGGCACAGGCCCAGATGCCTCCAGGCTGCACTGGGACCTGCTGTCATTGCTGAGCAGGTGGGGATACAGCTGTGGCCACTGTCGCTACACAGAGTAAAAGGTGGACATCTGGAGCGCTTGATGGCAGATGAGCAGATGAGGCAGGCTCGCTGCAAGTGCCTTTTCTATGAGTGACTCTCACAGTTGCTTCGGGTGGATCTGCTGCGACGTGATGCAAGGACTAGACTATGGTGAGCTCTACAAGGCTCACACTACGAAGGTCTGATCCATTGGGAGATGCTCAGTTATGCTTTGACAACAAACAGCTCCCAAATCTCAGCAGGTTAAAACTACTCGAGCCTTTTTCTCACTAATACTGCATGTCCACCATCAGCCACCCGAGAACCTATCTAGTCACAGGTGTCCCCAAGTACTGTCTTGCATCTGGAGACAGTGAACACTGCACTAGCTCTGAAAATCTCTGCCCAGGACACCTGTTGCTTCTGCTTCTGTTGCATTAGTCAAAGCGAGGCTCATGTTCACCCATAACTTCAGAAAGAAGGGAAATTAAATCTTTGTGGATAAAGATGAATGTATCCCAACAGAAGTGATCTGGAGCTGTCAGGCAACTATGCTGCCTCTGCCACTTCTGCTTTGTAGAGGAAAGTCACTCACACTTTAGTAATAATTAGAGTTCCTACGTTGTGGAAGTAGATCTGCATGTGTTCACTGTGATCCAGGCTCCTTTAGGGCAGGTGTCTCTGTGTATTGTAATTGTGAATGTAGCTCGTGTACCTAGAGCGGTGGCCAGCACAGATTAGGAGCTCAATAAATATTTGTGAGATAATTAACTCATCAAATCTCACAACAACCTTGATGAAGCAGTGTTCGTAATTATCCCTATTTTATAAGTGAAGAAGCTGAGCTTCAGAAAAATTAGGTAAATTGCCCAGGGATGAAGACCTGGACTCAGAAGTCAGCCTAGGGTGGGGCCGCTGTAGATCTGGTTCCAAGCTTTTCCCCTTTGCCCCTGCCTCTCCCCTTTGTGGCGGAGGCTGCTGGCCCAGCCACCAGTCCTTGGGGGCCACATTGTCACCTTGGCAGGCAGGCGCACTGGCTTTTGTGCCATTCGCTGTGTTTTCTGTTTGGCGATTCCATGACACTTTCCAGCCTGACTGGCGTTGGGCATCCCAACCACTCACATCCCAGCACATGCTTGGAGTCCTGCAGCAGCCTCCCCCCACCTCCCCTCCCTGCCTTGCAAGTGTCACAGCATCTATGACAAACTGAGATGGACAGGACTGACCTCAGTGCACACAGTCACATGCCCCATCAATTCTCTGGAAATGTCACCCACAGAGGACTTCCTTGACCTCCCCCGTCAGCTGGTTATCAAACATACAGTGTGCCTGACACTGTGCTGGTGCTGGCCTTGACCACGCTCCCACTCCAGGAGCTCACAGCCAAAGGGAATCCACCTTCAAGACAGGTCTTTGGGAGATGCAGGGAAATTTACCAGCGTGGACAGGGGCAGAGTAAAGGCAGCATAGCAAAGCTCTTGCCAGCAAGTGTGTGTGGTTGTGCCGGGTTTGATCATCCTCCTTGGTAGAATCAGTCAGCATTTTTGCATGTGGTTGTGTCCCCCAGGTTGTTGGTTTCTGCTGCTCTTACCCCTGCTGTCGCCAGGAGCAGCCTGATGGGACCGTCCATCCTGTCACCCTTCGCTCTGCTTGGCCGAAGGGTGGGGGCTCTGGAGCTTGACATGGTGGTGTGGCTCCTTCCTGTCACCTTGTTCCCTGGAGAGGGTGTGCCATGGCGTCTGCTGCCCTGACAGTAGTCTCTCTCTGTCCCCAGTTCTGGGAACTCCCCCATCTCCTCCTTCTACATCTCTGTCTACATAGCTTGGCAAGTCTGCAGTAGCAAGCAACCCAAATAGCCTAACTGATGTATGCAGGCTTCTAATTCTAGAGCTGGAGGGTACCTTAGAGACCATTTGATCCAACCCTTTTATCCTGTAGCTGAACAAATTGAGGCCTGGAGAGGGGACGTCATGGAGGCAGCAGCTGAGTGCTGCCTGTGAGTCACCCTGACCATCTGACAGCCGGCATGCAGCTCACATTGCTGTCAGAGAGACAGAGGCCACAGCACAAACATGCGGAGCATCTCTCTTGCGGACGGCATTGGTTCCTGGGCCAGGGCTGGCTTCTGAGTTCAGCCCTTGTAGTTCCTGATCCCGAGCTGCCCCTCCATGGCCCTCCTTCCTCCCATGACTCATCCAGGGGCAAATGCAGGTGAGAAGATTGCTGCCAGGGCTCTGGGGTCCTGCACAGGATCTGACCACAGCTCCTTCAGGTTAGCATCAGACTCATCTGGGCTTCTTCCCTCACTCCTTCCCATCCTTCCCTTTCTCTGTAGGTCAGCCAACGTCCCCACTTTTCTCAGTCGTTTTTTTTTCCTACTGGGGACAGAACCTAGGGCCTCTGCATGCTAGGTAAGTGCTCTACAATTGAGCTGTTCCCCAGTGGTCCACTTCTCTGTTTTGAAGTTTGAAGGCTGCTTTTGTTGAGCAGGCAGAAACTTCAAGTGTCTAATGCCTGGCATGTGGGTCCCCTCTGTACCACGGCCAAGGGATCTTGATCATCACCAAAGAGGCTCATGTTGGGGAGCCCAGAGGGCTGTGCCCTGCAGACCCCTCTGAAGATGGTTAGGGAGACTTGGGCAAAGCAATGGCCAGGACCCTCCCCGCTGGGGACCCCCTTCTTGTTCCTGGTGATGCCTGGACTCCAGGATGTGCCGCTGTGTAGATCTCACCAGATGCTGCACAGGGGGGCCTGGCAGCACAAGGTGAGCTTGGTCCTCACCACGAGGCCTTTACACAGTCCTGTTTGCTTCTCTCCCTCACTGTCCTTTTCTTTCCAGGTTGCCCTGTCCATCGCCTGACTCCTTCCTATGGAAGAATATCCCTATTGCTCCCTTCCCATTACCCAAAGACTCAGCTGGGCCAGACTCAGTGGATGCCTAGAGAAGTCCTCACCTCCTCTTTGCCCTTTCCAGAGGAGAGGACTGAGCTCGGTCTGCTGTGTGGCCTCAGAGTGCCCTCCTCCCTGCCTGACCCAAGGAGAAAACAGCCCTGACCAGACAGAGCCCTCGTGTTCTCAGGCCTGCAGTGCAGCCTTGCACAGGGAGCACCCTCCTTGCGAACAGGACTTTGATCTCGCCCCAGTGAGGACTAAAAACCCTGCACTCTGCGTCAATATGCACTTTACGGTCTTCTAAGTGCCCTTGCTAATCTGCACATGGCTTCTTCTGTGCCTTCAAGACAGGAGCAGAGCCAAGTGCATATGTGCTTAGTCTGCCTCCTCCTCTCCGGAGAGTGGGAAGGCTTTCCAGTCATTTCCCTACACAATCATTCGCTCCATTGATACCCAGGGAGAGATGATGGGGTGCATGGTAATGCACAAGGCAGGGTTCGCCTCTGCAGGCACTGAGCAGGGCAGACAGGCATTAAATGTGCAGTGACAGGTGAGGACAACAAGCATCCTCATTCAACGCAGCAGACAGCTGGGTGGATCTTGGGCCAGGGAAGGCTACCCCAAAGATGGCGACATTGCGGATGATATCTGGGGGATCAGTGCGGTTGAGCAGGCCAAGGTGAAGCAGGGAGGACAAAGAACAGTCCAGGCAGAGCATGGGTCATCGGACGAACTGAACAACCATTAGAATGGCTAAAGCTGGAGTTCAAAAAGAAGAGGGACAAGGACACTTAAAGTCGTTCCTTGATATCTTTGGGAGATTGGCTCTAGGACCCACTGCGGATACCACAACTGGAGGGTGTTGGAGTCCATTTTATAAAATGGTGCAGTATTTGCGTACAGTCTATGCACACCCTCCCATATACTCCAAATCTTCTCCAGATGGCTTATGATACCTAATACAATGCAAATGCTATGTAAATACTTGTTATACTGTATTGTTCAGGAAATAGCAACAAGCAAAAAGTCTGCATATGTTCAGTACAGATGAAATTCCTTTTTATCCAATTATTTTCCATCTGCAGTTGGTCGAATACATCCACGCAGAACCCGGAGATACGGAGGCTGACTACGATTCAACAGTGAACTGACCCCAGCTGTGTCCCACTGCTGACGGAGGAGGAGCTGAAGGCTGGCCAGACTGGGACGGCTGGTAAGTCAGGTCAAGGGGTTCCAGTTTGATGGCGGAACCGTGTACATATTTTAAGCAAAGGAGCAGCAGAGTATATAGTCTCACTTGAGGAATCATCCTGGATCGCAAGTGGCACTGAGACTGTCAGGGACAAGGCTGGAGACAGAGATCTACCTGGTGGCTGTTTTCTAACTTAGATGAGACAGACAGGCCAACGTAGGGCAAGGTAGTAGGCAGGACAATGGAGAGGTGTAGGTGGACTCATGAGATATTTAAGAATAGGAATCCATAGGTGGCAAGAAAAGAGAGAAACTTATAATTTAAAATGTTCTTCTATGAGACCATCTTTGCCTTGGGGCCAGGTTCCCCATGGTCAGTCTGGGAGATGCAAGAATGGCCCTTCCTAACGAAAGGCAGCAAAGCCAAGCACTCTAGGCTTCGGGATTGAGCAACCCAATGGCCTCAGCTCTTCACTCCTCACTGGACCCCTGCTCTCAGGTGTGCACCATGTCAGCTCCCAGTGTCCCTTCCAGAAACGGAGCCTCATGGGAACCTGTGAGCCCAAGACCACAGTTGGTAGCCAAGCCCAGGGTTCCCCAGGGACATCTTTGTTCCTTTGTTAGCCCTGATGGCAACTCCGGAATGCAACAAAGACTCATTAAAAATCCCCATAGAAGTCATAATGAGCCATCACTTCACAGCCATTAAGATGGCTACCATGAAAAAACACAGCAAATAATGTTTTGATATACACGTAGAGAAATTGTAGCCTTTGTGCACTGTGTGTGCGAATGTAAAATGGTACAACTGTGGTGGAAAATAGTATGGTGGTTCCTTAAAACAATTCAACATGATTGTCACGTGATCCAGGAATTCCATTTCTGGGTGTGCAACAAGAAGAAAGCCAGCTGGGACTGTAACGGACAGGTGTGTATCCATGTTCTCAGCAGCTTCCTCAACACAGCCAACAGAAGCAACTCAAGTGTTCGATGGGTTAGCAAACGGGTGTATATGTACAATGTAACATTATTGTTGTTAAAAGGCACTGAACAAAAAAAAGAGCACGAAACTCAAACAACACTACAATGTGGAGGAACCCGAAGGACGTTATGCTGAGTGAAATCAGCCATATGCAAAAGGATAACTATTGTCTGATTGCACTTGCATGAGGTACCTAGAGGAATCAAATTCACAGAGACAAGAAGCAGGATGGTAGCTGCCAGGGCTGCAGTGGGCTCGTGTCTAAGGTTGGGATGGAGGTGCTGCTGTTTAATGAACACAGATTTTCAGAGTTCTGGAGATGGAGGAAGGTGATCACTGCATGGCACTGAATGTACTTAATTCCACAGAACTGTGCATCTAATAGTGGTTAAAATGGTAAATTTTGTGATATGTGTATTTTGCTACAATTAGATAAAAATCAAGTGTAAAAAAGATAAAGGGGTTGGGGATTTAGCTCAGTGGTAGAGTGCTTGTCTAGTAAGTGCAAGGCCCTGAGTTCAATCCCCAGCAAACTGCCACCGCCCCGAAAACATGACAGGAGGACAAAAAATACAAAGATTCTCCCTTCCTTGTGCGGGGACAAGCACTCTATTGGTGAACCCCCTACACTCCTGCACCTTATTATTATTTTTTTTTTTGTGGTGCCGGGGATCGAACTCAGGCCCTTGTGCTTGTAAGGCAAGCACTCTAATCACTGAGCTAAATCCCCAGCCCCTCCTGCACCTTATTTTTTAAGAGAGGCATCTGCTAAAATCCAACTAGCTCTTTCTAACTCTAAACTTTGGGAGCTGTCCAATCAGACTTTCCACCAACACAAGCGTCCGTTCATCACAAAGGGGGCGTCCACTTGCCACAGCGGAATGGTTGGCACATGGGTGGGGAGAAATCCCTGTGCCGTCAGGCCCAGGATGGCTGACCATCTCTGACGGTGCCAACCGCAACAGTCAGAGTCTCTTCCTAATCCCGTGCCAGCTGGCAAAGCAGATTAGCATCTTCCTATCTAATTAGTTTTGTGAAAAATTGTTTATTTATCTGTTTATTTTCACCAGAGAGCAATTGAGATTTCAGAAATGTGGTGACATGTTTTACGTGAAAATGAAAGAAAAGGAAAATGTCTCCTCCTGAAAGATTCAGATCATCTCCCATGTGGATAATGAGGAGGAATCTGAGAGGCTTGGGTCCGAGGGGGTGACTAGGAGGAGTCCCCCGGCATTATTAGGCCTCTGGGGACCATGCATTGGGCCCTATATGAAAGGCTTCAAAACATAAATGAGAATAGGATAGTGTTGTCACAGTTCTGGGGGCTGGGAAGAGAAGCTCACAGCCCAGGATGGTGTCTGTGTCAGAGTCACATGACTGGGGTGGGATGGAAGGCCAGTCCCACCTCTGGGCCCTTACTTGTGCCATGTCCCCTGCCTGAATGTTCTTCCGTCCCCATCTGCCTGGAAACACCTATCTAGCTCTTAAGTGCCACCTCTAGTAGCATCTCCTTTGGGAAAAGGTTTTGATTAGAATGTGGGCTCACTCTAATACCCCTCTCAGTCCCTTGATTTGCCACCATCAAATTTGTAAATACAGTAATCATCTCAGTGGTTTCTAGGTTGGGCTCGTGTCTGAGTGTCTTAGGAGATCTGAAAATGCTGGCTGAATAAGGGGTGATTCATGTGGAGCAGGAGCTACAGGCTGAGCTGGGAAGGGAGACTCCCTAGAGGAAGGCAGAAGTGAAGTCACATTGGATATTGCATTCCAACCTTTGCATTATAACTGACCTAACATGAATGTTCATGAAGTACCTGCTGAAAGAACGAACAAAGACACAGTGATGTAACTGAAAAATCATGGGCCCGATACTGGCCAAAGTGAAGATGTGGCTCTGACCTTCCCCATTCTGGGCATCAGGTTTTGTTTTGTTTTGTTTTGGTACTTGGGATTTAACTCAGGACCTTCACACTGAGCCTCAACTTCAAACCTTTTTTATTTTTATTTTCTTTGGTGCTGGGGATCAAACTCAGGGCCTTGCATTTGCTAGGCAAGCACTCCAACCACTGAAGTAAAGCCCAGGCACCCCCCTTTTATTTTTTTTTTTTATCACAGGTTGTCACTGAGTTTCTAAATTGTCCAGGCTGGACTCAAGCTTTTGATCTTCCTGCCTCAGCCTCCCAAAGTGCTAGGATTACAGACATGCGCCACTGTGACTAGCGGCTTCAGCACTTTATTTGTTGAGTGAAAGTGTTAGGTTAAATGTGGACTCTAGGATTCTTGCTGTTTGTTTTATTGAAGACCTGCCTTTCTTATGTTTGAAGAGCTTCCTGCATTATGAGTACCTTTTTGCTACCTGATAGAAACCAGAACTCATTTTCTCAGCCTCCCTTGCAGCTAGGTATTATCAGGTGACTGGGACTCCACCAACCAGAAGCACCACAGGAGCTTTTCATTGGCAGGGCAGTATTAGGAACAGACAGGCACTGCTTGCAGGTTGTCATGTATCAGAAAGGGATGGAGGCTTCAGAGGAGCAGTGGTGGAGTCTTGGTGGTAGCCCCTGTGTGAGGCACACTTACAGTGGGAGCCGAGATGCTTGTGTGGTGGCAGTTGTGTCTCTAAGGGGAGCCATAGGCAGAACATGCTGCATTCTCCAAGGCTAATTCCTTGACTTTCAGAATCTGTGCTTTACATGTTAGTCCTTTAAAAAATTCTATTTTGACTGAGACCAGCTAGAGTGGGTGGTGGTGCATGCACCTAAGAAATGTGACGGACACACCTTCTGACTCAAAGATCCCATCGCTCCAAATAGGGCCTGCTTGTCTAAGTCTAGATTTTAGATGGAGTCATGGAGTGGCAATTCCACCATATTGATTTGCAGTCTATTAGCTCCTTCTCATCACCTATGGCCTATGGTTCCTTGTCATTTTCAAGAGGTTGGAGAGCCACACATTTGAGGGACTTCACCGCTCTGAGCCACTAATTTGAAGAAAATGTCTCTGGCATTGGTACTGACCCTTACAGATTGCTGAGGGCCAAGGCCAGTTGCATTTAGTTTTCTGTCAGGTGATTTCAGTGTCACATGGGACCAGAGACAGACATGTGTTGCCTCTCCGGGAAACCTCACAGACCTCACAGACCTCAAAGCTGGGGAAGGGGGTGGGACGTGGGGCTGAAAGCAAAGTCTTTGAAGTGTGATAACCCTGAGTTTAAATCCCAGCTTAGCCACATACAAACTGTGTGGCCCTGGCAATGTAATTTAAACTCCTGTGTCTCAGTTTTTTTACCTGGAAAATTGGGACAATAATGCCTACTCTAATGGATGATGTGAAGGTTAAATGAAATAACGCATGTATGGCAATGTAACATTTTGTTGTGTTCTCCTGAATCCATTTTGTATTGCTATATAAAATTCACCCCAAAAAAAATTCACCCCAGAACTTAATAGCGTAAAATAGCAGTCATTTATTTGCTCCTGATTTGGCAATTGGACAGGGCTGAGCAGGTACAGCTCAAATCTGCTCCACGTGGGGACACTGGATCCAGGAGGGTATATCACTCACAGTCTCCTCTTGAGTTGAGATGGCTGCACCAGGTGGGGGCTGGATAGATCCGCCGCTTTCTGCCTCTCTCTCCTCTCTCGCCTTTAGTCTCTTCTCTTTCAGAGTCCCTCTCCTCCTGTGCACCTGCTTGGATGCAACAAGGCAGTTCAGGGCAACAAAACGGTGAAAACAGAGGTTGGAAAGGCAATTTTTGGAAGTCACATAAATTCTCTGGGTTCTTCCACTGCCTTCCAGTGGTCCCAGCACATTACAGTTAGCCCCGATTTGGTCCGCATAAAGCTAAGATCTCAGAGAGGCTTGGTCCATTGGGACCGCAGGGTAAATTCTACAACATACCTCATATTTCTTTCTTGTTTTCTTGCCCCTCCTCCTATTGAAACACCTAAGCCCTGTGCATTTGTAACAGGGTAGAAAGCAAAAAGGGAAAGAAAGGATCTTCTTGGCTTTGGTTTTCAGAAGACTTTCAAGATATGGATCACACTCTGGCTCCTTCTGCAAGACAGAGAGGGGATGACCTGAAACTGATTTTGCTTATGAAATAGCAAAGAAAAGTTCTCAGCATCCTACAAGACTATAAATTGGGAACAGAAGTTAAAAAAGAAGGCAAATTAGGAAGCAGCTATTCATCCTCAAATAATTTTGTTTTTTACCTTTACATTTTATTTTTTGATAAATTTATTCATTACCATGATTTAAAAAATGCAAATGGTACAAATGTGTAGTGATGAGAAATCAGTCTGTCTTTTGGCCCCAGCCACCCAAGTGTAATTTTCTTCGATGTTATCAAATTGATCTATTTAGTATCTCCATCATCAATATATGACAGAAACATTTCCTTTCACATTCTCCATACTGGTTATTATCAAACTTTTATTTCTTTGCTAATCATACAGGTAAAGTGTGGTAGCTCGTAATATTCTCATGTTATGAGAGAGTTTGAGCATGTTTTCATTTCTCTAAAACTATTAATATTTCTTTTTTTTCAGTAAAGTCTCTGATCATAGGCTTTGTCTAGTTTTCCCCTGGCTTGTAAACTATGTTTTTCTAGATGCGAGGGAGTTCTGGATACAGTGGGAATCCACATTCCTGCCTTTCCATCTTCTCTGTCTTCCTACGGTGGAATTTGTAATGATGGACTCGGTGATTTGTCTGGAGACTAGTTTTGGGTCCCCCTCTGTGCTTTATTATCCTCCCAATGTTAGGACATCAAATTAACCAAGTAGATAAAATAGTAGAATCAAGTAATTGTGGGAGTTTCTAAAAAAAAGAGGAGAGGAACATGTCAATGTGCCATCTCCCAAATACAGAGCCGAGACCCCTAACCTTGCTGGGCATGGTCTTGGGGATGTGCCCGTGGGAACTGGCATCTTTGTGATTACTTTTCTCCCCAGGGGCCAGTTGGAGTCATGGGCTCTACCTTTGTCTGCACAACAAAGTTGTAACATTCGTATGCTTTGTCTACCCCTGCTAAGCCTATTTTCTCATCTTGGAGGTTGGTTGACTGTTGTGATGGAGAAAGATTAAGAAATAAAAGTATGAGGGCTGAAATAAAATAGTGATATGCTGGGCACCGTTTTAAGTGTTTTGAATGTGTTGTCTCATGCAAGCCTCTTAGTAAGCCTCTTTTGCCTGTTTTTTAGACATGGAAACAAAGGAACAGAAAGATCACATATCTTACCCCAGGTCCTATACTTGGTACATGGAGAAACCAGGTTCCGATCTCAGGAGGTCTGACTCCAGAGTCGGTTCTCTTTTTTTCACTCTACAAGTATGATTCATCTTACCTGAAGCTGGCTGAATATTTTTGTCTGCCATCCTCAGGAGCTAGAATGACTATTTTAGCAATGGCAAATAGGGTTCATCAGGTATGCAAACTCTGATTGCTTTGTGGCGGCCGCCTGGAATACTGGGTTGAAAAAGACCCAGATTCGGCAGGAGACGGGTGATTAATGGTGTCTCCATTCAGAACACAGAAGGAGCAGCAGCTATACCTCTTTTCAGGCTGTCTCTGAACTATTCTATTGGACTGTTTAGATCCTGGATTATGTAATCATCCCCTACGACCTGCAGCCTGATCTCTCTCTCCCCTAACATTAACCTCTTGTTCTTCTTTCCAGTACCTGCTCTTGTAGCTTTTGTTTCTCTATGCTGCCTAAAGTATAGTGTCTCCTTCCATGGCCCAGCTCTACTACTTCTGCCTCCCTGTGAAGTTACTCACTCAGGTTCATTTTCCTGGACTCTGTCTGTACTGTAATGTGTGAAATAGTCAGGGATGGGGATCTCAAGAACTAGACCCTGAAGTCGAGAACAAGCGGGGAAATCCATCTGTGGTCTCTGTCACCCCAAGAGTCTAGCACAGAGTCTGGTGTGATTTGGATGCTCAATGAAATGTTTATAAAATAGATGAATGAAACAATGAATTTTGGCATTTTTTTTTTGCGGGGGGGCTGCTGGGTATTGAACTCAGGGCCTTGTGCTTGCCAGGCAAGTGCTCTATCACTGAGCTAAATCCCCAAACTTGAATTTTGGTATTCTTTTTTTTTTTTTTTAATTTTTAAAATTTCTTTATTTTTTATTTATTTTATTTTACTGGTACGTTTTAGATGTATATAGTGATAACATTCATCATAGGGGATTTGTATCTGTACATGATATATCTTGTTGCTTCTTTTTTCCCATTCCCCTCCCTTCACCCCCTCCTCCCTCCTTGCTTACAAAAACTTTGTTTCCATTTTTTCCTTCCATTTCTTATTTCTCTTGTCCCTCTGTTCCTTTTCCCCACCCTTGTTCCCTTTCCCATTTGGACATTTTCTTCCCTTTCCCAATATAATACATTTTAGTCTTTATTTACACTTTCAGTTTCTCACACCAGAGAAACAATGTGGTGTTTAAACATGTGTGTCCAATTTATTTCACTTAAGAGTATGATCTCAAGATGTATCCATTTACCTAGGAATATCTCAAGCTTATCGTTCTTTATGGCAGAGTAGCACTCCATTGTATAAAAGAACCATATTTTGTTTATCCATTCTGCTGTTGATGGGCATTTGGGCTGTTTCCAAGATTTAGCTATTACAAACTGTGCCGCCATAAACATGGGTGTGCATATATCGCTGCGGTATGATGCTTTTAATTCTTTTGGGAAGATACCAAGAAGTGGAATGGCTGGGTCAAATGGAATCTCTAGTCCTAGTTCCCTGAGGAATCTCCACACTGATTTCCATAGTGGTTGCACCAGTCTACAATCCCACCAACAGTGGAGAAGGTGTATTAGTATTCTCTAGAGAAACAGATACAATGGTAGATATATGAATATTTGAGAGCTTATAATTTGGCTTCCTCAGGCTTCTTACAAGTCAGGCGTGGAAGCGTGCAGAGGGTCCGTCTGTAAGCTGGAGATCCGGAGGGCCCAGCAGGAGGTCTGGAGGTCCGAAGGATCCAGGCGAAGGTCTGGAGGGTCCAGGCGAAGGTCTAGAGGTCCAAAGTATCCAGGTGAATGTCTGGAGTTCCAAGGATCCAAGTGGAAGTCTGGAGCTCCTCCAAGGGAAGTGAAACCGATTCAAAGAAACTGGCTGGCCTAGATCCCTCTTCATTTCCCCTTTATACCATCTAGAGAATGGGCCGCCCTAGGGTGGATCTTCTACACCCTAGGGTATAGAATTGCTAAACTAGTTTAGTTAAACTTCTCTTACAAGTCGACACAATCAATCAACCATCACAATAGGGTTCCTTTTCCTCCACAGCCCCTCCAGCATTTGTTATTGGCCGATTTGTTGATAATAGCCATTCTTTCTGGAGTGAGGTGGAATCTCAGGGTTATTTTAATTTGCATTTCTCAAATGACCAGTGATGCTGAACATTTTTTCATATGTCTATCTGCTGTTTCTACTTCATCTGAGAAGTGTCTATTCATTTCAGTTGCCCACTTTGGGATTGGGTCTTTAAATTTGGGGGGTCTGATTCTTTTGAGTTCTGTATATATTTGAGATGTCCTTTGTCAGAGGAATAGCTGGCAAAAATTTTTTCCCACTCTGTGGATTGTCTCTTCGCTCTGTTGGTAGTTTCTTTTGCTGTGCAAAAGCTTTTTAATAAGATCAGGTCCTAGTTGTTGATTCTTTCTGATATTTCCTGGGCAGTTGGGGGTTTGTTCATAAAGTCCTTGCCTACACCTATGTCTTCAAGAGTTCTACCTGTTCTATCTTCCAATAGATTTAGTGTTTCTTTTTTAATATTTAGATCTTTTATCCACTTTGATTTTAGCTTACTGCATGGGGAAAGATATGGGTCTAGTTTTAACCTTTGGCATGTGGAGAGCCAATTTTTCCAGTACTGTTTATTAAAGCGGCTACCTTTCTTCCAGTGAGGTTGTTTGTCCCCTTTGTCAAAGATAAGGTGACTGAGGGTGTTTGGACCTGTTTCTTCCTCTTCTAATCTGTTCCATTGGTCCTGGGGCCTGTTTTTGTGCTAGTGCCATGCTATTTTTATTACAGTAGCTTTGTAATATAGTTTTAGATCAGGGATTGAGAGGGCCCCTGCTTTGCTTTTGTGACCCATAATTGCTTTTGCTATTCTAGGTTTCTTTTGGTTCCAAATGAATTTTAGGATTGTCCTCTCTAATTCTGTGAGGTATGCTATTGGTGATTTAATTGGGATTGCATTAAATCTGTATAGCAGTTTTGGGAGTATAGCCATTTTCACCATATTGGTTCTTCCTACCCGGGAGCAAGGGATATCTTTCCATGTTCTGATATCTTCTTCAATCTCCTTTTCCAAAGTACTGTAGTTTATGTTGTATAGATCTTTTACTTCCTTTTTTAGATTGATTCCTAGGTACTTCATTTTGGTGTATGCTATTGTAAAATGTGTTGTTTCCCTAATTTCTGCCTCAGTGAGTCTGTTGTTTGCATACAGGAATACTATCGATTTCTGAGCGTTGACTTTGTATCCAGCTATGCTGCTGAATTTGGTTCTTAAATCTAGAAATCTTTTGGTGGAGTTTTTGGGGTCTTCTTTATAGAGTATCATGTCATCTGCAAATAATGATAATTGAACTTCTTCTTTTCCTATCCTTATTCCTTTTATTTCTTCCTCTTGTCTAATTGCTCTGGCTGATGTTTCCAGAACTATATTGAATAAGAGTGGTGAGAGCAGACATCCTTGTCTTGTTCCAGATTTTAGAGTGAAAGCTTTTAGTTTTTGACCATTTAGTATGATGTTGGTTGTTGGTTTGTCATAGATGGCTTTTATCAGATTGAAATAAAGACCATCTATTCCAATTTTCTGCAGGGCTTTTATCATGAATGGGTGTTGGACCTTGTCAAATGCCTTTTCTGCATCTACTGGGATGATCATATGGTTTTTGTCCTTGGCTCTGTTATATGGTGTATCACATTTATTGATGTGCGTATGTTGACCCATCCCTGCATCCCTGGGATGAATCCTACTTGGTCATAGTGTATAATCTTCTTGATAATTTTTCCATTCTGTTTGCCAGTATCTTATTGAAGATTTCTGCATCCATGTTCATTAATAAGATTGGCCTGTAGTTCTCTTTTTTCGTTGGCTCCTTCTCTGGCTTTGGTATCAGGGTAATGCTTCCTTCCAGGAATGAATTTGGGAGTATTGCTTCTCTTTCAATTTTGAGTTTGAGAATTAGTGGCATTAAATTGTCTCTGAATTTCTTGTAGAATTCAGCAGTGAATCCGTCAGGACCTGGGCTTTTCTTTGTTGGTAGGTATTTAATCACTTCTTCAATTTCAATGGCTGATATTGGGTTATTTAGAGTTTTTATATCTTCTCAGTTAGGTTTTGGTAATTTATATGTATCTAGGAATATGTGTATTTCTTCAGTATTTTCGATCTTATTAGAATACAGGTTCTCAGAGTAGGTATTGATGATCTTCTGGATTTCTGCAGGATCTGTTGTGATTTCACCCTTTTCATTCCTAGTTGTATGAATTTGAGTCTTTTCTTTCCTTTATTTTTACAAGGTTGGCTAAGGGTTTGTCAATTTTATTTAATTTTTCAAAGAACCCACTCTTTGATTCATTGATTCTTTGTATTGTTTTCTTAGTTTCTATTGCATTAATTTCAGCTCTGATGTTTATAATATTCTCTCTTGTACATGCTTTGGGTTTGACTTGCTCTTCTTGTTCTAGAAGCTTGAGGTTCAACATTAGGTTGTTTATTTGAGCTTGCTCTGTTTTTCTGATATGGGGGTTCAATGTTATAAATTTCCCTCGTAGAACTGTTTTCATTGTGTCCCACACATTTTGATAGGTTATATTGACATTATTGTTCAATTGTAGAAACTGACTAATTTCTTCTTTAGTTTCATCTCTGACCCACTGATTGTTCAGGAGCGTGCTATTTAATTTCCATGTGTTTATGGAATTTTTGTGATTCCTTTTGCAGTTTATTTCCAATTTCAATGCACTATGGTCTGATAGTATGCATGGGATAATTTCGATTTCTTTGCATTTACTTAAGCATGTTCTATGAGCTAGTATGTGGTCTATTTTGGAGAAAGTCTCATGTGCAGCTGAGAAGAATGTGTATTCTGATGTTGTGGGGTGGAATACTCTGTATCCATCTACTAGGTCCATTTGTTCAAGAGTTTGGTTTAGTTCTGATATTTCCCTGTTGACTTTTGTCTAGTTGATCTGTCTGTTTGTGACAGTGGGGTATTGAAGTCCCCCATTACAATCATATTGGCGCTTATTTGGTTTTTCATGTCTGTCAATATTTGTTGTATGTAGTTAGGTTCGCTGGTATTTGGCACATATATATTTATGATTGTCATCTCTTCTTCTTGGATTGTTCCCTTTACAAGGATGTAGTGACCTTCTTTGTCTTTCTTAATGAGTCTTGGTTTGAAATCCACTCTGTCTGCAAATAGAATGGCTACCCCTGCATTTTTCCAGGTTCCTGTTGCATGAAGTATTGTTTTCCATCATTTGACTTTCAGTCTATGAATTTCTTTTTGAATTAAATGTGTTTCTTGTATGCAGCATATTTCTGAGTCTTGGTTCTTGATCTATTCTGTCAGTCTGCTTCTTTTGATTGGTAAGTTGAGACCATTTACATTGATGATTATAACTGACATATGTTGACTTATTCTTGTCATATTATTTACCTGTTGTTGGCATCCTAGTTTTCCCTTCTGTGTAATTACTTGCTTTGCCTGAAGGATTCATTCTGTTGTGATTCCTGGAGTTGTAGTCCTTATTTTCTCTTTCCTGAATGTTCTTCAGAATATTTTGGAGTGCTGGTTTGTTGGTCATGAATCTCTTCAGGTGTTCTTTGTCATGCAAGTTTCTTACTTCTCCATCAATTTTGAAAGACAGTTTTGCAGGGTACATCAATCTGGGTTGAAAGTTGTTGTCTTTTTAGGGCTTGAAATACTTCACTCCAAGCTGTCCTTGACTTGAGGGTTTGTGTTGAGAAGTCTGCTGTTATTCTGATGGGTTTTCCTTTATAGGTTATTTGTTTCTTTTCTCTAACAGCTTTCAATATTCTGTTCTTGTGTTGAATTTCTAGAATCTTGGCTGTATATAGCTTGGGGTAGATTTTTGTTGATCATGGCTAATTGGAGTTCTGTATGCTCACTTATCTGTATGTCCAGTTCTTTTTCCATACTTGGAAAGTTTTTTGCCACTATTTCTGTCAATGGGTTTCTTATGTGATTTGTGCTATCTCCTACTCTTTCATTGACTCTGATCAATCTTATGTTATTTTTCTTCATGTCATCTAGCAGCTGTTGTATTGATTTTTCTTGGTCCCTTACTGTTTCGAAGAACTCTTTCTTTTCTAAATCATTAATCAGAATCTTGTCTTCTATATCTGAGATTCTCTCTTCACATTGTTTCATTCTACTGGCAATACTTTCAATGGAATTTTTAACCTCTTGGCCATCTGTTTGAATCTGTTTCATGAATTCCATTGCTTTCCTGTGTTGGGTATTTATGGTTTCCATCATTTTTCTAAACTCTTTTATTTTTTATCTGTATCTGCTCTAGAGTCACTAATCATGTCTTTCATTCTGGAAATGATTTCTGTTTTGATGTTTTCTAGAGCCTCATTCATCTGCTTTGTTACTTCTGCTGTTACTGCTTCCAAGAGTCTGGGTGGGAAGCTTTCAGATTGTTCTACTTCATTACCCACCTGGGTTTTCTTTTGGTGAGCTGGAGGTATAGGGTTGCATCTTATTTGTGTGTCTTCTCATTTTCTATTTTTTCTTCTTTAGTTTAGTTCCTGGGTTGATGCTTATGAATTGCCTGTGGCAGGTAGCTTTTTTTGTTAGTTTTGAGAACTTTTTGGGAGTGACTACTTCCTTAGAGATGTCTTACAGATGTAGCTGGTTTTTGTGTTATGAGTCTGTTGCAAGATCTTGCTTCTTTAATTTATTGGGGCTGAGAAGTTGCTGTCTATTTGGCCAGCCCCTAGTTCTTTGACCGTGGCCTATAGTGTTATTTGTGACCCTCTGCCAATCTTAGTCTTGGCATGCAAGAAAGAACTGAGTAGAACAATTCTGTCACCTTGGCCAAAGTAGTACAATCAGCAACAACAATAGCATCAGACACTGTCTAGAAAATAAAAAACTGTAGTTACTATTGATCTGCCAGCTTAAACCTTATGAACTAGATTTGTGGTTATATAACAATATCCAAAATGAACCAGAAACTTGTATGTAGTAAATATGCCCTCAATGTGGTGATTTTACTCTCAGGGGAGAAAATTCAAAAGAGATTAGGAGGAAAGTATAGAGAAATAGAAGATGAGAAAGAGATGAGAAGCAAGATTGGAAGCCAGGGGAAATTATGCAAACTTTGGGGAACTGGTAAAGAAAACAGAAGGGAAGGAGAGAAGGTAGAAGTAAAAACAAGGACAGAACAAAAAAAAAAACCCAGCAAAAAACTAGAAAGTCACTTTCCTATAAAAACGAGGAAAAAAAAAAAAGAAAAAGAAGAGCAGAGAGGGAAAAACATATTAAAAGAAAAAAAAAAGTCCGCTTCCAGGCATGTCTCTGCTGTCACTAGTAGACAGAGTAGACAGACCCAGGTCCTTGTTGATTAATCCCAGCAGTAGATTTTGTCAGGGTAGTGAGTGTTCCCAGCTGGGTTCAATAGCAAGGCTTCACCAATTTCATTGAAGTTCAGCCTGAGCACTGGCTGTGGGGTTGAAATCCAATTTGTTCAGCTGGAGACACACTGTGTGTCTCACACCAGCTTGGACTCAGTTCCCTTGCCAGTTTGAACTTGGCTCCTTTGCCTTCTGCCAACTTGAGTTTGAATTCTGCTCTACTTTGCCCCACCTTACCCCAGCACCAGAAGCCACTAGCAGCTTTTCTGAGTTCTGAGCTTGGCCCCTTTCCAAGATGGCAATTGGCTGATAACCACCCTCTCCTGGGGGCTGTCTGAGATCAGATGACTCAGGTAACTCAGCAGCCACTGCAGTCTTAAGTGTACACCGCTCTGCTCCTTTTGTGTATCTTTCTGTGGAGGTCTCTGGGGTCTCTAGTAGTCACTGTGCATCCGCTAGCTCAAACTGCATCACACCCGCAGAGAGCTGGAGCTGTGAGTTGAGGCTGTGAGCCAGGCTGTGAGCCGGGCCGTGTGCAGAGGCCGTGAGTGGGGGCTGTGACTGTGACCCAGGCCACAAGCTGCTGTTGTGAGCCAGGCCGTAACCCAAGGCTGTGAGCCCAGACCATGACCTGGAGCTGTGATGTGTGTGTTGGGGGGTAGCTGTGGCTGTGAGGTGGGGCTGTGAGGTGGGGCTGCAAGCCAGAGCTCTGGGAGAAAGCGCGGTCCTGCCGTCACCTTCTTCTTCTGGGTTTGTCTCTCCTTTAGTTCTCCTGGTGGGCTTCAATTCTTGCTTCAGATGCCTGCTGGGTCCTGCGAACACACTTCGCTCCTTCTCTTCCCAAAATTGCTATATTCCAGTGTCTGGACAACAAACCTCAGAGGAGCTCCTTTTTTTCTTTAATTTTCTAATTTTATTTTAATGGTACATTTTAGATGTACATAGTGATAACATTCATCATAGGGAATTTGTACCTGTTGTACCTTGGAGAGGCTCTTACTCTGCTTCTCTCTGCTCTGCCATCTTCCTGGAAGTCAAATTTTGGTATTCTTTAGATGTACATTTTGCTACTCTTCATGAATAGGGATCATGTTATCTAATTCTTTTGGGTTTTCCACAGTACCCTTGTGGTGGACAATAATTTCTTAAAATCTGTGGGGACAGAAATTGAGCTAATAAAACCTTCACAGAATTGTTACTGAGTAATCTGAATGAGATGGAGAATAATAAAAGCTTAAAGCAGGAATTCAATAAATATTTGACTTATGAATAGTAATAACTGTAATCGTGCTACTAGTTGGTTTAACTGTCTTAACTATACAGAAAGCTATTTATTTCATGCATTATTCAGTGCTTCTTCTTCACTGTCAATATTCATATATAATTTATATCAGTTAGCTTTGGCTGTGTAACTCACAACCCAGGAACTCTGTGGTTTAAAACAGTAATGGCTTATGTACTTCAAATGGGTTTTATGGTATATAATATATATTTAAATAAAGTGTTTAATAGTAAACAACTGGCAATGAGGAGATCTGACTTTTTGCTTAACAAATTAGTAAAAAAATTTGAGGGTCTCTGGGTGACCAAAACTTATTTTGTACTAATACAGAGATGTTATTTGCCTTTTTTGCTCTCATTTCCTCACTGGTGCACAACCAAGTTTTCCACCAGCTTCCTATTGGGTGACATTGCAAAATATCAGCATGGAACTTTTTCCGTAAAGCAATGCGATAGTATAATCCAAAGCCTTGAAAATGGAGCTTTTCTTTAATCTAGTATTTCTGTTTTAGAATAATTTATTGCAAGAATCAGAGTTTTACAGTGTCTGAAAATCTCTCTGCAAGTATATTCATCATAATATTATTCAAAACATCAAACTGTGAGAGCAATGTAAATGTCCATCCTAGGGGGTTGTTTTAGTAAATAATACAACAAAAGAGTAGTGTTATAACTTTTAACTTAATCAATGTGGGAGAGGAGGTGAAAGCCATTAAGAAAAACATACAGGAACTCTCTGACCTCGCTCCTTCCCTTTGTGGGCCTAAAAGCAGGACATAAATTTACAAAGACAAAAGTATTCTGTTCCTACAGGTGAGACCCTCATTGCCTTGACTAATTAGCCTTTATCTGCTGTTTATCCCACCTCCCAAGTTGCTGCCTATGGAGACACAAAGTCCTTTTCCTTTGTCTTGTCACTTCTCTGAAGATTTATTGATCTTCGTTGAAGATGCCCCATAAACTCTTCAAATTCACCTCTTTGAGAACTATTCACTGCCTGGGTGTCTCCCAGGAGTGTATGAAATGTGCATGTTAATAAGAGTCTGTTTGTCTTTCTGTTGTTAATTTGCTTTTGGTAACATAACAAAAGGGGTCCATAACAACTGAAAATCTGTTGGGGGTTATTATGACCCCCAATACATGAATATCTTTGTGATACTGTGAAAGATACAGTTGGATTACATCTCTGTTTCCCCACCAAAACCCTTAGATTCTCAAGGAGCGAGGAAGTGTCAAGTTAGAGTGCTAATGAGATGCCTAGTGGTCTGGAGTCCCTCGGTTCAGAATGGGGCCTGGTCACCAGAGACAAGGACTTGATTAAAGAATTGCAACTTTCGACTCTGCCCCCCTCCTGTAAAGGGATGAAGGCTAAGTCAATCACCAGCAGCCAGTGATGTAATGAGCCGCGCCTGTGGAATGAAGCTTCCATACCGACCCAAAGATACTGGCTGGGCTGGGAGCTTCCAAATTGGAACACATGGAGGGTCTTAGAAGCGAAGCACCCAGAGAGGACACTTTCCTTCCCTTAGTATTTACCCCTGTGCATCTCTTCCTTCTGGCAGTTCATCTCCATCCTTCGTGGTATCATTTATAAAAAATGGGGAGACAGGACTAAAGCATTCGCCTGAAGTCTGGGAACTGCCCCAGCTAATAGATCAAATCTGTGTCATGGGACCCCAGCCTTCTGTCACTCAGAAGTACAGTGACCAATGTCCACTTGCGATGGCATCAGACACGGGGGTGGGGGCGATCTGCAGGACTGAACTCTAGACCTGTGGATCCGACACTGTCTCTGATACTGTCAGAACCGAGTGGAAGGAGGTACGAGACACTCAGCTGATGTCTGCTGGAGAACGGCTCGGGGTGGTGGGAGGCCTCCACACAGCTGGTGCCTCAAGTGCTATGTCGAGAGCAGGAAAAACTGAGTTTTCCAGTATTTCAGAGTAGAAAAAACGTTTGTTGTTCTGTTTCCTGTAAGACTCCGTATAGTTATCTACACATGCATAAAACAAAGAATATAGAATGTTAACAGTAGTATTAGATAGTTTCAAAGTAGTCTATACAAATGTGTATTACCTAATTAATTGAAAAACTAGGCAAAATTGTTATGAAAGATTAAAAACCATAATGATTTCTCTAGCTCACAATTTTGTCAGTCGGTGTTTGGGGCTGGGCCCCTGTGATGGTCCTTTCAGACCAGGCTGTGTCTGTCATCAGCTGCCCATCGGTGAGGCAGGGCGGCCTCTGGAAGTGTGCTGGCTGGGTGATGGGTCACACGTGTCTGTCCTCCTCCAGCGGGCTGGTCTGGACTCCTTCCTGCGATAGCTCAAAGGTCCAAGAGCAGCTGAAGTACAAGGTGCAAGGCCTCTTGAGGCTTCGGCTTGGAAATCACATGTCACTTTCTTTGCATTCCTTGGTCCAGACAAGGCCAGCCCAAGCCCCAAGCATGGTAAAATCCATGACTTCGCCCCTCTTGGGCTGAGCTGCAGGAATCGGGGTGTTTTATGTAACCTACCATGTAGTAGTGCTGAGGATTCATTTATTTGACAAATATTTACTCTCTGCCGTGCACTGTGCTAGATACGTGGTCTTTGCTCTCCGTGGGGGAGAGAGATGTGCATCTCTCTTGACTACAGGTTTACACGTTCAGGTGCCGAATCCAGAGAATGTCTCAGGAAGTATCTGTGGAAGGAGGGATGGAGCCGACACACGTACCCGCCCCTTCCCCAGCATCACTATTACTCTCCGTGGCGTTGCTATGCCCCAAGCTGTGAGCAAACATCCAGACACAAACTCGCAGAAAAGCAGGGAAGGTTTCTTGTAAGGTGAACAACAAAGTGCCAAGTTGTCATGGGTGCAGTCTGATCTGGTACAAGTGACCTGCTTACCTCTCCACTTTATGCTCACTCGAAAAGAAACTAAAGACCTATTCATTTAGGAAAAAATCATTATTCTGGGTTTAGACATAAACAGACAAGCATATGAAAAGAATACATTTCTTTGATGTTGCCGTTGATAACGATTCTAGTCGCCCCAAAAGACAGCCTGGCTAGGACGAGCTCCCTGGATGAGCTTCATAGAGAGGGGAGGCCAGCCAGGGAGGAGGTGGGGAATGTGTGTGTGCGTGTGTGTGTGTGTGTGTGTGTGCGTGTGTGTGTGTGGAGAGAGACAAAGAAGAGAGGGAGGAGAGAAAGAGGAAGAGAGAGAATAAGATCTTTTTATCTCTGAGAACAGAACACAGAAAACCTGTGATGATACTGGTTTGCTTTAGGTTTTGCATTTATGAAATGAAGGGCTTCGTCCTGGGGGTCTCCTCCTCCAGGGAGAAGGTGCTTGGAGCAGTATCTGCTGTTAACATCTGTCCCTTGCCCTGTGCCTTCAGAGGCAGCTGCTCACTGAGGCAGAAAGTGTGGCCACAATCTGTGCCATCCAGAAAGCAGACTCCCTCCTTCCGAACAGCTCGTGGCATTTCACACAATCAGAGCGATGCTCAGGGGTGACCCCATCTGTCCTGGTCCTCTTGTAGCTGGTGAACACCTAACACAGCAAGTTTCTTGAAAGACCAAGAGGAAGAGGATGATGAGGAAGAACGGGGGATGTGGGTGTTATTACCTCTAGGTCCATGAAGCACTGTAGGTAGCCCTGGGGGAAGAGGTCTAAGAACATGGAGTTTGCACTTTACTAGTTGCACTGCTCAAGAATGCAGTAAACTTTGGGTAGGCCACTACGCCTTGCCAGCCTCTCTGTCCCCTTGTGTAGAGTGGGGCTGAGAATCATGTCTGTTTCATAGGGTTGTTGCGAGCTAGTTGACACAGACAAACTCTTCAGCATATGATATTAGCAGGTGGTCAAGTGTACACAGAAACCTTGACATTCAGGTACTCGAGAACCATCTGAGCTTCGGGGTCTCCTGCCTAGACCTGTACCCCTTCCACCCCACCCTCATCCCCAGGGGCTGAAGGGCTCCAACTCCAGGGGCAACTCCAACTCCAACATAACATAAATTGTACCACTTTTAGTGGTACAATTTATGTTATGTTGGAGCAAGATAGAACTCTCCAGAGAAGAAAATTACTCATTGGGTGATAATGAGTGTCCTGGCCCTGGTGATATTTAAGCAGAGGTTGAATGACCAGTTGGTAAGTATTTGTGAAGGGGATTCAAGATGGAAAATGGATAGATGCCACCTTCAATTCTCTGGACTTACATAGGTAAGTACTGCTCAGTGAGTAGGTAACCATCTCATAACTGATTTGTGTATTTGATTTGTCCCACCTCTGTTCCCTACATCAATTCCCCACTCTTGGCCCTCCGTGTGAGCTAGCAATGAGAGCTGGAAATGTCTACCCTGATGATGGGTTTGGAGAAGTTATACTGCTTGTTTGTTCCATTTTTAAATTACAACTAGCTCTATGCTTTCCTTTACGGAAAATCTTGGAATGGTGGTGAGGATTTGCATCCAGACGCATTGAAGTTAACCCCAGTCTTGCAGGCTGGGCAAGGAACCTAGGATTTTTACACAGGCCCACTTCTACCAGAAGATGTTTTCTAATCTCTGAGCTTGCCAGTGAGCACTCTGAACACGCTGTGTTGGAAAGCAAGGGCTGTCTGTATGCAGAGTTAGGTATATACTTTAGGTCAAGATCATGGGCTCAGTGTCTGAATGACTCAGTTAACTTCCCTTTTCCCAAAAGCCATAGGAAGTGCTTCTCATCCAGAGTACCATCTTCCTAAACTTGGTGCTCAAGTGGATGAATCCACGTGGCTTGGCCTATCTATGCACATCCATCATGTCTCATCCCAGCCCACACCATCTCCTCCTGTTTCGGCAGAAATAATTTTAAACATCCATTCTCCTAAGGGATATTGAGCCCCCCGTGGGAACCAGATAACAACTGAGCTCACTCTGCCCCTTAAAGTCATGATGAGATCTGCTTGGAACTCCACCCCACCTCCCGAAGCCTTTCCCTGGTCCAGCTCCCGATCTCTACCTGCTATCACACGGAGGTCCCTCTAGTCTCACACTGGTGTGCACCTGGATGTACCTTTCCCTGCAGTACTTCGTTAAGTACGGCTCACAGGGGCCACCCTCTGGCAGACACTATTACTGTGTTTTGAGGATCGGCCAAAGGAAGTTCTACACAGCTTGACAACTGGAGTTGACTTTGGCATTATAAATAATCCCTTGGTCATTTCTGCTCTCTTGGACTCCATTGTCCTGCCAGCTCTCCACACCATGGTTCTCCATGCCCTTCTTCATGCCACACACCACTAGACTTCTGCTCTTCTTTGCCTTTGTTTCCTCCATCTAATCTATTCTCCTGGGCTTCTCCCTGCACCCCAGAGTGCTTGATCGCTGTATTTTCCTAATGGAGGTAGTTCCTCCTGCCCTGAAAGCAGCTCTGGTACAGTCTGGGGAAACCCATTCCCTCCTCTACACCACCATTTGCTCGTGGAGAAAATCCCATGAAAACTAGGCATTCATTGGATCCTTCCTTGCTTCTAGAATAGTAAATAAAATTGGATTTCTGCTGTAGACTGATTTGGCCAACTACCTCTTAGAAATATAGTTCATATTCTGTGCCAGCACCCACCAAGAAGCCAAGAGTTACACAAGGGTCCACGATGCCCTTTCCTCAGGCAAGCTGAGACAGATACCCCACATGAGGGATCAGAACAGAACATCCATTCTTAGGCTGTGGCTGCAATTTTCTAAGTATTCATTACAGAGACACACACATACTCAATTAAGATGCCGCAATTAAAGCATATGAGGACCAAATGAGTTGTGTGATTTCCTTTCTTAGTAACCTAACAAGCTTTTAGTTTTGTCCTAATTAAGAAACTCTTTTTTTTTTTTTTTTTTTTTTTTTTTTGTGGTACCGGAAACTGAACCCAGGGAGGGCGTTTTAAAATTGTTTTTATTTTGAGACGTGATCTCGCTAAGTTGTCAGGGTGGCCTTGAACTCCTGATCCTTCTGTCTCAGCTGAGTAGCTGGGATTACAGGAATAGGTCACCATTTCCACTGGAACCTTTATTTCTTGAAACCCAAGAATGGAAGCCTCTTTCAGCGTTTGGCTGGGGTCTCTCTTCATCCCATTTTCCTTTAGGTCCAAGGCTCCAGGGCCACTCACATGGCTTCCTGTTTCTCTCTGATGGCAGCAGGCCACTCCCTTTTGACCAGCGAGGAGTTACCCAAGGGTCCCTATCTTCCTGCTCTGTGTCCATCTTTGCTAACATCTCTTTAAAATGCCACCTCAGGACAGCAAGTATAGAGGAAGAATTAAAATGGCTTCCTTCAAGCCAAAGCCATGGGTGGTCAACCAGTTTAATTCTTAAGATAAACCAATGTGATGCCTAAATGAGACAAATCCAAGTAAATGATAACCAGGAGCAGAATGTTTAACCACATAATCTAGGCTATAGTAGTGCAGCGAGCTGCAAATAATGCATGCTACGGAGCACAATCTCTGGAGCAAGACAGATGGTCCAAATTTTCTCTTTACCAGTCATGTCCTCTGGGAGAGCTACTTGTCCTGTCCTCAGTTTCCCAGTATGTAACTGGCACAAAGCAAATGCCAGACATGGTGGTCTCATTGATATAGCAAGGAAGCAAAAATGATGACTATTTATGAGTTAGGGAGGATTTAAGTTTATCCCTCGGTAAAGAGCATCCCAGTGTGATTTCTTCCAAGAGAAGGCTCAGTAATACATGTAACTGGGGACATCTAGGGGAGTGTGTCGCTCAGGTGGGTGAATTCAACTCAGAATTCTTGGGATTGTAAGCAACAGATGTGCTCAGTCAAGGTCAAGGCAAAGGGATGTGTTTAGTGTTTATTTTGTTGGCTGAGTTGGGGAACAAACTGGGAAGTGCTGGGATGTAGCTGAAACCTTACAGACAGCTGGATCCAGAGACCTGCATGCCCTCAGGATGGTCTCTAGCTATCACTGCTATGCTCTGCTGGGGCTTTTCTTCCTTTAGTCAGCCAGTCTGGGTGTGGGTGGCTTGGGAATCTCTTCTCTTGCTGTGGAGGAGGGAAACACTGGCAGAGCCTCCCATTCAGGTGCCCCCGGGATCCTGGGCACAGAGCTCTGGACCAGCCCCAGAGCTACTCCACAGGTCCCTTCTAACCATGCTCAGCCTGCTTCAGAGCCCAAGCTCTGCTTTCCTGAGCTCCTATTTCCTTCCTCATCATGCCCACCCACCCATTCACCCAGGTCTGTAGCAAGACTAAGCAGTGTTTGGTAGCCTCCTGGAACAGACATCTGGAAACACAGGAGCAAGTACGCCCACAATGGCATGGCTCAGACCCTTGTCAGTCAGCCCCTCAGCTACCATCAGATCACTGTGCTGGGCTCCCAGGCTGAGCTCAGATCTTCAAAATTTTCTTGGTGAATGCTAACACCCAGGTGGGAAGGAGCAGGAAGGAGGAGGTCCAGATTCCCTCTGCAAGTGAGGCCTAGTCTCGGGGCACCTGGAGTTGGGGGACCTGGCAATATGCCAAGGGTTTGAGGCTTGGGATAAAGAGACAGCTTGGCAACAAATACCACAATAAAGCCAAGTGCCCCGGACCCACAGGGGCCAGGGGATGGAGGAATCAAAGCATGGAACCGGAGAGATCAGCCTGGGAAGTTCTGCGGTAGGAGTCCCTGGTAGAGTCGCTGGTAAGAGATGCCTGCAGGCTTGCCAAGGGGACACAGCTTCTGGGAAGGAAGGGCTCACGTTGGTCTGGGCCCACTGGAGAACCACTCAATTCTGTCCACTGTGGCAGCATCTCAAAAAGCTCTCAATGAGCTAAGACTAAAATTTGAGTCACAGTTTAAGAATAGCTAGTCTCGAAGTTAGCCCTAATTCTGATTCACTATGGCTTTCTTTGTTACCCTGGGCCTTGTGCCCTCTATGCTGTACTATCTAATTACATAATCATGATATAATCATGGCAGAGACAGGGAGAGGCCTGTTTTTTGGTATTGGGAACAGCTCCCTCTGGGTCTTCTGATCACGGGGTCTCACCCAGGTTATAGACCATGGTAGAGCTCTTTATTTCTTGCTAGTTCTCACCCTACAGTGGTTTGCTCCTGCCCTTTTGGGCTCCCTAGGAAACCCCTGAGCTTTGGCAGACTGCTCTGTGTCTCTCTTGTATCCCCTTTGATGGCCAGCACCTCATGAGAGAGTTGAGTTAGATTCTGCCACATTACTGGGGAGAAAGGGAGGAAGGTAGGGTGCAGGATCCAAAAGTTCACACCTCAAGAAAAAAGACAGTTTAATAAGATTTACCCTTGAAAATAATTGAACGCATCTAATAAGTGCAAAATTCCTGTTTTGCACATGCAAACCTCTGCCCTGATATGCTTATTCAGCATGATCTGTAATGTGTAGTGCACAATTAAATATTATTATGCAAAATAAGAGTCACAGTATTTTTGATACGACAGAGAGTTGGAATCTACGTAAACTCTCCAATCAGACAATTCTCTTGGATATTTGCAAGGCAGAGTTCCCCAACATCCGGGCAAAGTCAGCATTTCTCTCTCTGGCTTGACCTGCCACCTGCTTACCTCGGCCATCCACTCAGCGGGGACAGAGGTGGTGGAGGGCAGGTTGACGCCTACCCCAGGTCACCACAGAAGAGTTCTTTAGGTCCCACAAATCTCAAGTAGTTGCTGAATTTAAAATACTGGAGCTGCAGACCCCGAGTTCTTGTCTCACACCAGAAAATAGACAACCGCTGCAGTCAGAGTGTGGAGCCCTGTTCCCATGTCTCTGGAATACGGGTGCGATTTTTATGAATGGTCCAAAGCAGAGGCTGAGGCAGAGGCAGGGGGTGGGAGTGGGGACTGCAGAGGGACAGTGACTGATTGACAATCTCAAAGTCCATGTGGAAAAGCAGCTCTACCCACTGGCAGAGGAAATACCACATCTCAGGCATATGCGGTCATCCTTCTGTATCCTCAGGTTCTTTATCTGCTGATGGATAATGCTGGAAAAGAAAATTGCATCTGTATCAAATATATACAGACATTTTCCTCATCATTATTCCCTAAGCAATACAGTATAACAACTATTTACATCTAATTTACATTGCATCAGGCACTATCAGTAATCTGGAGGTGATTTAAATGTACACAGGAGGATGTGTGTGGGCTCTCTGCCAATATTACAGCATTTTATACAAGAGATTTGAGCATCCTTAGATTTTTCTGGATCCATCACTCACAGAGAACGAAGAACAACTACACAGGTCACTGTTCTTCCAAGTCATACAGATGCTGTGGTGCTGCAGAAGCTGCAAATATATTCTGCAGCATCGTGGGATTCAGTATTACTATTTGTGGGTTTGCTGTGTTCTCTGCTGGCTCACACTAAATGTACAACTTCTGGGATGGGCATTATAAGAATAAAGTCTGCAACTTCCAATGCAGGAACGTTCCAATGCAGAAACTAGAAAAGCAAACTGTTGCTGTCACAGTGCTGGGACTGG
>PVJO010006084.1:0-91798 GCA_004026905.1 Hystrix cristata | reverse complement strand
TTCTCTTCTGAGCTGGGTCACCTTGCTATCCACCGAGCTCCACATTTTAGTTAGTACCTTTTTCATTACTAGAAGTTCTACTGGGCCTATTAGTCAGCTTTCCTACCACTGAGGCAAAATGTCCAATACCCACAAGTAAAGAAGCTGAGGTTTAATTTGGCTCATGGTTTTGGGGGATTCAGTCCATGGTGGTGCACCCACCCCCAAGGCAGAAACAGCATGGTGGAAAGGCATGGGGGAGGAAAACTGCAGAGAGAGAGAGAGAAAGAGCCTAGGAGAAAGATACAGCTTCCACAGGCAGGCACCACTATTTTGTTTTAGAGCTAGAATGTCCCCCTAAAAGCCTCATGCACTTAGAGGTGGGGCTTTAGGAAGGTGATTGGATGTTGGAGGCACTACGCTTGTGGGTGGATTCATTCACTGGTGAGTTGAGCAACTAAGTGTGCTAACGGGAGGTGGGGCCTGGTCAGAATAGGCAGGTCACTGGGGGCATGCCTAGAAGGGTTTATCTCTCTCCCTGGCTCCTCCCTTATCTCTCCACTTCCTGGCTTATGTGAACAGCTTTCCTCTGCCCAGACTTCTGTCATGCTGTTTCTGCCTTGGAGCCAGCCAACCGCAGGCTGAAAACAGGAGCCAAAATAAACTTTCCCGTCTCCTAAGTTGTGGGCCAGGGGTTGGGGATTTAGCTCAAGTGGGCCCCCTGAACTTGCTACACCCATCAGCACCCCCCTAAAAAAAGTTGTGGGTGTCAGGTATTATGTCTTAGTGATGAGAACATAGATAAGACACCCCCAGTGGCATACCTCGCCTCCCAGTAGCACATTTAGCTATAAACTCAGCAGTGGATCAGTCCACTGATGCGTATAGCACTCACCTGGTCCAATCACCTTCCCAAAGCCCCACCTCTGAACACATGAGACTAACCCTCAGGGACAGACCTCTAGGAAGACCGGGGCAGGGGCGTGGGGCGAGTGGACAGGTCATCCCTGTGCTCTGTCAGGCGGCTGAGTCAGCAAAGACTGAGACAGCCAGTCAAATCTGAATTTCCGGTAGGCAATACGTGCTTCAGTGTAAACATGTTCGATATCCATGGGACACAGACTAAAGAATGATTTGTGGTTTATCTGGGATTGAAATGTGGCTGGGCATCCTGTTTCTTATCCAGCAGTGCTGCTTGCTAAACCAAGCCCCTAATCAGGAGTCTCCCCGGCCACCAGCAAGACCCCTCCAGTCACCCCCGGCCACTTCCCCTGCCCCATCACCTTTGTGGCCCTTGCAGGCTCTGATGTGGCCTATCTCCTGCGTCTGTTTGTCTGTCACCTGTCTTCCACTCTAAGATGTGGGCTCTGATAAGCACATAGACCTGTCACGGCTGTGTCCCCGGGGCCTAGTGCAGGCCTGGCACATAGTAGGTACTCAGTGAAGAGACACTGAAAGATGACAGGAGCACCTCCCTAGACAGGGGAGTTTGAGCACAGGTCAGGGATGTGGGTGAGTAGGGGCTCCTGGATGCTTGCTGCATCTCATATTGGTGACAAGTCCCCACTCCTCTCACGTTTGGAGATGACAAGCAGGTGACTGCAGGTTGGCGGCTCTGCCCTGCCCCCTCTAAACAGGACCAGCCTCCATCCAGAGTCCCGCAGCAGCCCCATTACCATGGCAACGGCAATGGGAGGTCACAGCACTGAAAACCAGGGGGATGCCTCCCTCCTGGAATGCCACCACCAAGCCAGAATCTAATTTTCATTACAGCCATAATAGTGGTTTTGCATAATCATACATATATTAATGCCTAACATGCCTGTGTTTATTTGGTTAAAATTCATGAATTCAAGTCTAAATAAAAAGTGCTGATGGCTGAAGTTTTTCACTCTCTTAAAATATTATCAGGTTGTTGTTGTGTTTTTAAACCAGTCTCTCTCCTTGGCAGCGACTTGCTTTTAACCCCATAATAATGGGCGAGGGCCTGGGAGCCACAGCAGTCCTCTGCTCCCCCAGGGCCCAGGCAACTGGCCACAGGCGTGCTGAGCACTAGCTGCCCAACCTCAAAGGTGGCACAGCCGGGCGGGGTCACCCCCTGGCCTGCACCCCGATGTGTGACCTGGGACACATCACCCTGCTCTCTGTGCCGGATTCCTCAGGTAGAGGAACAGACGTCTCCTTCTGCTTCCGAAACCCAGCCACACAGGTGACATCACTGTTACTTGGCCACAACAGGCTCCAAGTGGGAAGGAGGCGTCATGGTCACTGTACTTGGGCCAGGACACTGATGGGAGTTTTTGTCAAGAACCAGACATGAAACTGGAGAGGAAGGGAGGTAGGAGTGAGAGGTGGGCAGGGAGACAATGGAGGAGCCCCCATCCAACACCTGGGGCAGATGGAAGGCTTCCTCGAGGAGGTGACTTTCCAGCTGAGCCTGGAAAGGATGAATAAGTGCTAGACAGAGGGAAGGACAGGGGACAGGATGAGACAGACAACCGGACCTGGCACGGAGTCCTAATGCTGATCACACAGCAATAGGGCCTGGGGCAGAAGGATGAGGTGGCCACAGTGCTGCCAGCAGCTGAGCACAGTGGGGGCACAGGCACAGCCTGCAGGCAGTCATGGAGCCAGGAATGACATCTGGGCTGGAGTTGGAGGCCCAGGTTGGCACCCAGGAGGGGCCTGGCCTCAAGGTCCAGCAGAGAGCTAGGAGGAGGCCACAGCAGCACCAGGGGCCCTGGGAGGGAGGAGAGTTCCTTGTGATAGTCGTCTGGGGCAGAAGGGAGAAGATGGGAAAGCAAAGTGGAAATAGCGGGTGTGAAGGCTGGAAGAGGGGCTGCCAGGATGAGGCCAGGAGGGGCCCAGGATGTTATCTCTGGCCATGGGGAGGTGAGGCAATAAGAGGGGCCTGGTGGGGACGGGACCCTGGCCCCGGCACTCACAGGACTGTGAGAGGTGGTGTGACAACCCAGGGACATGCCAGTGAGAGGGCTTGGGGGGCAGCAGGCAGGGGAAGAGGGAAAAGAGGGTCCTAAGAGATGTGATGGACCAACGCCAAGGGGACGGGGAAGGGGAGGCAAGGCCACACCCAGTATTCCAGGGACTATACCAGTCAGCTGAGGGCCCAGGAGGGGCACAGGTGCTGGGGAAAGTGACATTTGGGTTTGGGACATGCTGTCCCTGTAGGATATCCAGGAGGGATGTGGCGAGGGGACGCAGATGGAGACAAGAGGCTCACCGGGCACCTCCCGGCCATGGCACCCACACCTGGGCAGCTGGCCCAGGCCCCATGGGAAGCAGGCTGAGGCTGGGGAGCCTGCACTTAGACTCAGGGTTCAGCCCCAGCTTCCTCATCTAAAACATGGGGCAGCAGGGACCTGGCCGCTCCTGGACCTGCAGCCTAACATGTACTGAGTGTTTGTGTCTGCACACTCTTGTGCACGCACTCACAGGCGGACCCTCATCTGCACATGCTCAGGTTCAGCCCATCCCTCCCGCCACGGCAAGGCAGCCCCCAGAAGCAGGAAAGGCCTTTGAAAGGTCCTCCGTCTGCCACCCAGGTCTGGCAGGGAAGCAGGGTGCTCTGGGCAGTGCTGCCGTCATCGGGAGCACACACCCTATCCCCAGCCTCAGCCCCTAGTCCTGTTGCCTGCTTGGTCCCGGGCAGGGGCTGAGACAGTGCGCTGATAGCTGTTTTTCCCAAGAGCTCTAGTAGCCACCAGAAAGGGGGTCACAAAGCAGAGATGTAGAGGCAGGTGTGAGCAGACCAAGGGTAACAACAGGACAGAGTGGGTGGGGTTCGCGGGGGGAGATGTTGTGCTGGAGCCCACACCTATGTCCCTCTGTCCCCTGCCCCTGCAGTACCAGGCCCCCAGGCAGTCCCTGTGGAGCAAGAGGACCCACCATGGAGGACCCAGCCTGAGGCTGAGCGGGGGCCACGCAAGCCCTCCTGCTGCCTGACTTCCAGGGAGCTGGACAGGAAGGCAGGAATCCTGGGGCGCTTCCCCTCCTTTCCTACTGTGATCACCCGCCCCCGGATCCCCCTCCCCTGGCCCCCAGGAAAATCCCTGCTCGACACCCCAACCCCTCCCCAGGGAAACAAGAACAGAGACACGTGGAGAAATTCCTAGATAGGTGTCTGGGGTTTTATTCAAAACAACACTGATGGCGCTGCAGCTTGGTTTTTCTGTGCCTGGGCCATCTGGGCCAGCAGGAACCAGCGCCGGCAGCTAGGAGGGAAGTTCATCACACCATAGAAACTGTACAGTCATGAGGAGTGCTAGAGTCGCAGTGGCGGGGGGGCCGGCGAGGGCTTCCTGGACAAGGGGGCCTCTACCTCCTCCCCAGGTCCCAGCTCTGCCCCAGCTCTGCCAGGAACACTGATTATTGCACAAAGACAAAAGGAGTATGTGTGTCTGGGCTAAAGAGCGGCTTCTAGGACCCCAAACCCTTCCCCAGCGCAGCAAAGGGGGCTGGAGGTGGCCCTGGACACGGAGCACTAGGGGCAGAGAGGGGACAGGCAGACAGGCGGATACTGTGCAGCTCTGACCTCCTTTAGGGGACAGAAGGACAGCTGGCCAGGGCAGACCACCGCCTGTGTGGTCTTGGGTCCTTCTCCACAGATGTGGAGGTGCCCAGCAGCCTCTACTCCACACAGCCCTGCACACGAGACCCTCAGTGTGCTGGCACGCGGGTCTCCCTTCCCACAGTCAGGCCCATGTGGGGAGGCTAAATTTGTGCTTTTGTGATGGACATGCGCAGCCCAGGCCACGGGGCTGGGGAGGGCGGAGCAGCTGTTTGCCCAACCCTTATCTACTTTGGCTTGTCCTGGCCGGTAACTTCCAGGCAGAGCCTCTACACCTCGGCCACACCCACCTTCTCTATCTGCCTGGCACACCCTCCCCAGTGACCTGCTTGTTCCAGGGCCACCTGGTCCGTGTACAGGGACTGCTTTGAGTCAGACATGCCTGGACGCATTCCCCACCCAGCCACCCAGCACCTGGTGACGTCAGGAAAGGCTGCTGGGAGCAGCGGGGCACACTCACAGGACTACCCTTCCGATTAAAGACCACAGACACTGGGCCTGGAGAATGGAGCCCGGGGGCTCTGGGGCCTGTCCAGCGCTGGCTGCCTAGTCGGCCAACTCCACGCTGGGCCCTCCGAACCACCCCACTTGGAAACCTGGGCTTTTCTGCACAGTCCATGGCACCTGGCTTCTTCGCTGCCAGGGTCCTGTGAGATCCAGGGTGGCTGCTTCACCTCTCTGGGCCCTGATTTCCTCAGATGTAAAACCACCCCACTCTCAGGAACAAGGCTGCGCCCCAAGACTGTGCACCTGCCCTGCTTTCTCCTCCCTTCCCCACAGTGCCCAGGCCCCAAGATGCCAGGCTAGAAGAACCCAAACAGCACACTACTCGACAGCCTGGCTGGAGGCCCGGTTCTGTGAAGCCAAGGCCTTAGAGCAGACATCCCCAGATAGCTCAGCCAATGCAAGGGCCCTGTGATGGTCTCAAACACGCTGCTTCTGCTCCATCTACGGACCACTACTACCAACACCTTCCTGATCTCCCGCTCAAACTGACTTTAGATCCACCATTTACAGCTCAGCTTTGACCTAAGAAATATGTCTGTGAAATCACAGCTTCCATGTATCATAATTTTTCTAAAATAAATGCATCCTAGGTATTGAAATATAAAACACCTGTCTGGAACCTACTTGGGAAGCACAAATGCAGTGAAACCTGACCTGCAGCTCAGGACAGTGAGATAGAGACCCAGCAATAGGCAGATGGGAAGCAGAGGGCTGGAGGGTACAGGAGCTGGGCTGGGAAGAGGCTGGTCCAGGGCCCGGACAGACTCCCACCCTGCTAATCCTGTCGGATCTGCTGTTCCCTGCACTCTGAGGGGGTACAGGCACAGCTGCTCGGGGCAGGGTGATCACATCCCCCCAGGAATGGCCACGGCTCGGGGCTCACCTTGGGGGACCCTCAGAGTGCTCACTGAGGTCAGCCCCGCTGCCCGGCCTGCAAGCTGCCCTCTCTCCCACCCCTGCCCTAAGAAATACAACTACTTGCCCCTGATTTTTCTAAAGAAAACATCTAACCAGTGACTAAGAGAGTGTGTACTCAGGGGTGTGTACAAAAGACTTCACAACAAGACAGTCAGAGGGACAAGACAGATACCCTGACATGTGGGTGGCGGTGGGGGATCTTAGCAGCGTCTCTTCTTTACAGGAAAAAAAAAGTGCACCCTGAATTGCACCTCTTCGCCTGGGCCTGTCTCCCAGCCACGGCCCTGATCATCCTCTCAAGCTACTCCTGACTGAGGGAGACACCCAAACTACGGTGCTGATGCCCAGGCAGGACCCTGTGCCCTGGGCGGGCCCGGGTACCAAGCAGCAGATAAGACCCCTGTCCAAACCCTGGCCACACCCCCAACTTTAGCACTTTCTGGAAGTCATAAGCTCTCAGTAAAAAAAATAAATATATATGTCTGTCTCTCTATATATATCTGCATATATATATGTATATGCACTGGGAGGGCCACCCTGGGCCACAGCGGGGGCCACATATGAGCTTGGCAAACCCAGACCCTACTCCATCTCGCCCGCTCGACGGCCTGGCAGCTGGCTGTCCCCGCACTGTTCCCAGGTGTGGACAAAGTATTGCTGTCTGCTCCCTGGCTCCTGAGGTAAAAGAAGGTGAAACGGGGCAGGCGGTCGCATGGTGGGCGTCCGGCGCGGCCCCTGCGGCCCCTCATCTCTTCCTCTTGCTCAAGGTATCGCCGGACTCCAGGTCCCCAGGGGGCGGCTGCGGCTTAGGTCCCGAGGGACCCAGACCCAAGGCCAGCGAGGCCTGGCCCGGCTGGTCCTTGCTGCAGTCCACGGCCCACGAGGGGCTCCGGGCCAGGCCACGGGGCTGGGTGGCGGTGGCCGTGGCGACTCGGGGACGGCCAGGGACAGCGGCCAGACTGCTGGTGCTGCTGAACCTCCGGGCGGGCATGAGGCCGGGCAGCGACGGCGCGGGTGGTGGGCAGAAGAGGGAGGTGAGTGACAGGCTGCTGAGGGTCTCCGAGTGCTCGCTGCCTGCACCCCCGCCACCCACACCGCCACGGCCCTCCTCATCCGAGGGGTCCATGGAATCGTGGTGGGTGCAGCCTGGGCTGGTGGAGCCCCCACTGCTGTGGCTGCGCTGATGGGCACGGAGCCCGCGCAGGCTGAACAAGCCACGTCCCCGCAGGCTGAGGCGGCGGCGGGTGGCTGGTGACAGGCCAGCCCGGGGCCCTGGTACAGGTGCCGGTGGCCCCAGGGCACACCGGGGACTGTCACTCAGGGTCAGGCTGTCCTCCAATGTGGTCTGCAAGCTGCCGGCTGAGCTGCTGGGGCTGGCATCCAGTGACATGTCACTCATGGTGGCCTGCAGGAAGGTAGAAGGGGATGAGATCACCTGTGTCCCCCTGCCCATCCCAATGACAGGGATGTCACCTCTCCCAGCTTGGGCACACAGCCCCTCCAGTCCCAGAGGAAATCTCTCAGAGTACGACCAGGTTCCCCACCATGTCTGAGTCTCTCCACCAGTCAGTCACCAAGAGGCCCACAGGGTCCCTGCCCCTCCAACCCCCTCAGGGGACGGCCAGTCACCCTTCTCAGCCCAAGTCAGAGCCTGGCCCTGCCCTTCACAGAGGCCCCCGGTGCACTTAAGAGGAAAAGCCCAGGGCCGTCCTTCAGGGCTCACTGCCCACCTGCCCCCTAGTTCACGAGGCTCCTTCACCCCACCCACAGGCCCCATGGCCCCTCAGGGCTGCCCACCCAGCATAGGAAACTCCCAGTCTCCCCTGTGCTACACCCCGCTGGGCCTTTCTGTGCCCCTCTGGGACTGCCTTGCCTAACTGCTGTCACACACCCTTGTGTCCCATGCACCCTGGCACAGGGTTGGGGGGAGTCAGACATCGCTGAGTGGATAAATGACGCTAAGAGCACCTGCTAGCCCCCACCCCCCACCCCACAGGAGCTGAGGTCCACAGGGCCTCTGCAGAGGACCCTCTGTTCCACGGAGCTGTGCTCCCAGCTAGTCCAGTGCAAGGACCTGCAGCCAAGACCTCCTGTCCCCTCCCCAACTTCCAGGCTTCACCCGGCTCAGGCAGCCCCAGCAGGGAGCTCCCCGCAGCCCAGGAGGTACCTATACCTGCCGGAGGAGGGTGCAGTTGACGCTTGGTGACCGCAGGGAGGCCCAGGAGCCCTGTAGAGCAATCTTGGGGAGGGTCCCCACACCAGCACCTCTCTCCTGCCCTTTCTGGCTGGCAGACACAGCAGGGTGGAAGAACTCGGCGGGCATGGGCAGGAGTGGGCTGGAGGCCTCCAGGGAGAAGGGGCTCGGGGGTGCTGGCAGGGAGGGAAGAGACAGAGCTGTGGGGTGGCTCGGGCTGGCAGCAGCCTGGAGGGAGGCCACTGAGCTGGCAGGGAAGGCTCCCTAACAAACTGGCAACTGACCATAGCCAGGGCTCCTTCTCTGAGCCTCATTTTCCCCACTGTGAGAGCAAGAGAGAAATACTGAGGCAGCTGGCATGGTTCCTGGGAGGACAGGCCCTGGGCAGAGACACAGCTTTTGGTGCTGAAGAGACCAAGTCAAGGCCTGGGAATACGGACGGCTGCCTCTCGAGGGGAGGGGAGAAGGGGAGGGAGAGGCAGCTGAGAGCCCTGGCCCAGCTCACGTAGACAGCAGGTCCCGGGATGATCCTCCCTCAGCCCCGGAGCAGCAGGCAGTCAGGCTCGCACTGGCTGGTCACGTGAACTCAAGTGCCACGCTTGTGTGCCTGCTCTGCTGGGGACCCTGCAGAGGGGCCTTGGGTGTTGGGCAGATGACCAGTGGCACAACCTATGACCAGGCCAGTTCAGTCCCGCCTGCGTGCCCACAGCCTAGCCACAGGTCCCCTCAGGATGCTGGGGGCAATGCCAGAGGACAAAGGTCAAGAGGTTTCACAAAGGGGCTATCAAAAGGCACCAGGCTTTCTGCTGCTCAAAAGCACCTTGTGTGAAGACGTAGGGTTAAACACCTCTCAAATTCAGCTCTACAAAAACATCTCAAAGTTTGTCAGCAATCCTTCTACTTGACAATGAGTGTTGTGTATGCCAACCTGATTTCCTTCCCTTAGTTCAGGTTAGTTTGTAATTATTATCTCACTTCGCTGTATTATTTGGCTCTAGATCTTTTATCATTGTTATATCGGGCCTGAGTCTATCGCCTATTGCCAGATATCCATTTGGTGCTTTCAGAACTTAAATGCAATAATATCTGGGCAAAAACACCAGGGGAAAAACTCGACTCCCTCCCTCTGAACACGTCAGATGAGGTGTGCAGAGCCCTGCCCTCACCTTGGCTGCTCTCATGTTTCAGCCAGGACCTTACAGGGTTGAATGGGATCGCCTCCATCTTGCACAGGAAGTGCTCTGTTCCCGAGACATCCGTGCTGGGCAGGGGGAAGAAGCATTCACCCAGGTCCCCCGCCTGCATGGGTTCGGAGAGGTCCGGCTCAGCCTGTGGGCAAGGCAGACAGATGAGACAGGAAGATGGAGGGGGACAGAGACTGGCCTGGCACAGCCACCTTCATGCTCTGCACAGCATCCATTGCCTTCAAGGCCCTTCCTTCCGCCTCCCCATTTGGCCAACGATCGCCATCTGCCAATCCCCAGGAACCCCTCTTGGATGCACCAGGCAGTGAGTGACTCCTCCACCCTGGCCCCTCCCCGGTGACAGATCCTTGGGGACACTGAGAGTCCTCATCTCCAAGAGAGGTACAGACCCTCGCCCAGAGCAGCAGCCACATCTGCGGGGGACGAGGACATCAGAAGACAGGTGGAGAGGCCACGGGCACCTCCGTGAACACCACCTAGAGCGTGTCCCTTCCCTTTGCTGAGCCTCAGTTTCCACATATGTAAACAGGGAGAAACTCTGCCTTTCGGCCACTGCCTGGGGTCTGGCCTTTCTTCCTGGGCATGCCCAGTCCCACAGCCCAAGGCAACCCCTGCCCAGCAAGTACCGCCAGAGCTAACTGGTGCCCCCTATAGGGCAGACAGACTCAACCCACCTGGACCCTTAAGACTTGCTGAGTCAGACACACAGTGGCCTCGATTAACCAGACAGCACCCTGCCTGAGCCCTGCCAGGCCCCAGCAGCCATGCACTCTGGCATTGTGCGCAGGAGAGCGGGGTGGGGTATGGGGAGCCCCCCCAGGGCCTCTTACCTTGCTGTCTTTGGGGCCAGGTGGGCCTGCCGTGGGGTCCTCGAGACTCAGGTCATCACCCAGCAGGATGGATGAGGACCGGTCTGAGTTCAGGGAGAAGGCCTCCGTCTCAGCCAGCTGCACCTGCGGGAAGAGGTGTAGCCTTGGGTCACCCTGGGGCTGGGGCCGTGCGTCGCGCCAGCCCCTCCTGGGCTGCTCGTTCGTACCTCCTGCTTGTCATGGTGACACTTCTTGCAGCTGGTGGGCGAGGGCGAGGTGTAGTGGTGGAAGATGGAGCCAGACAGGTTGTCGATGATGGTCAGCTCCCCCTCCAAGGAGTCCTTGATGATTAAAGAGACGCTGTCCAGCCACAGGGTCTCCTAGGCGGACGGGGACGAGGTGGGGACAGCTGGCATTATCGGCCGGGTCCTGGGAATGTGGGGTGTGTGGGGCACGGCTGCCCTCTTGTTCTCTGTGCCCATGACCTGGGACCGACCCCCACATCACAGGGTCACCCCTTCTTGGAGCTGAGCATGGAAGGGCCCCGAAAGACAGAGGTCTCTGCCCAAGGCCTCCCCAGCCCAGCTGCCCTTCCAGCCCAGCATGCCCGACCCCTGGTGACCTTCGGGCCCTCTCCAGCCCCGGCCCACCTGGGCTGGAGAGTAGCAGCGCCGGCATCGGCGGCTCTCGGCGTCGCCCCCACTGCCTGACCCTGCTGGCCTTCGGCCTGGGGCACTCGGGGAGGTGATGGGCGGCCGTGGGCTGGGGCCCAGGCCATGGGCCATCTCCAGCTCGATCTCAGCGTCCATCTCAGCGTCCTCCTGGGCCTCCTTATTGCTGTCATCTAGGTGTTTCATGAGCACAGCCACCACCACATTGATGAGCACAAACTGGGCCGTGAGCACAAAGCTGACGAAGTACAGCGGTGACACGAACTGCAGGCTGCTCAGGCAGCTGCGCTCATCGTGGGTGCAGTCCCGCAGCGTGTCCTGTGCCCACAGGGAGGGCCCAGTGAGCACCAAGGCCCAGCTGGCAACAGCCAGGATTCAGAACCCCACAAAGGTCTCAACTGCCCCATCCCCTTGCCTGGCTTGTGCTGGCACCTGCCTGCCTCAGCCTCAGCCCAGTCCCTGGATGCTTCTGACCCACTTTGCCCTGGCTGGAGCTGGACCTGACCCCAGGGCAATGGTCAGGCCTAAAAAGCATTTCTGGTGTTTAGGGTGGCTCGACCCCTAACCCCACCATCCCTGTGCCAGGGTGGAGTGAGCGCCTGCTTCTCCTGCCTCCCTGTGTCCCCGGCCCCACACGCGCCTCAAGTGTTGGGACTACTCCAACTAAACCAGTGGGGAGGAAAGGGCCGCAGGCTGCCTGTCCCCACTCCAAGGGCCTCCAGGCAGGGCCTCTGCAGGTGACAGGCTGCCCGGGCACTGCTTAGGCCAAAGGCTCCCAGCCCTGGGAGTGGCGTTGCCCCAACCATCACACGACAGTGCTGCTGGCCTGGCCGTGGCCCACCTCGCTAGGCTTGGGGTCCTGGGTAGGGCCCTGTAACCCCCTCCCACGCAGTGGGGCGCTCTATAGGTTTGATGAGCAAGGCCAACACCCACACTGGACTCAGAAGCCACCAGATGTCCCTGTCCCCAGCCCACCACGGTTACCTTCATGATCCCATTCCAGTTGTCGCCCGTGGAGACCTGGAAGAGCGTGAGGAAGGCCATGCCGAAGTTCTCGAAGGTGGCATGCCGGCTCATGCCCTCGCATGGGTTCTCGTCATTGCACACTGAAGGGAGAGATGGGTCGGGTCAGAGCCCCTGCAGGCCACCCTGCGCTGGTGCCACCCAGTATCCTCCCAGAAACCCCGCCGCAACCTTCAGAGCATATGTGTGTACCTGTGCTCCTCCCCAGACAGTGACCCTATGTGACAGGCTGGGGTGGTCCTCAGGCCTCCCACACTGCCAGGAGCCACTCACCCAGCTTTCCGAAGAGCTCCACACCCAGGGCAGCGTAGATGAAGAAGAGCAGCATGAAGAGGAGGCCCAGGTTGCCCACCTGCAAGGAGAGGCGGGCTGGGCGGGGACCTGGGAGGGCAGTGGTGGGGGCCCAGGCTCCACACCCAGGGTCGCGGCGGGTGACATTCCAACAGGCTGGGTGTCCCTATCTGCCACTCTGCGTGACCTGCAGGGCAGGCTGGTCCAGGACAGGACAGAGGACAACAAAAACACGCTCACAGAGCCTGTACTCTGTTTCAAGCACTTTGCATTCTTCAGCTTGCCTACTCCCTGCAGTAATCTGGTAGCTATCTTTTATCCTTACTTCTCAGATGAAGGAAGAAACAGAGGCAAAGTCACTTGGCCAGTCTCACACAGCCCACCAGTGGTGGGACAGGGACGGAAACCCATTATGTGCACTGCTACACCGCACACCTACCTGTGTGCCATGGGTGATGGGGTGAGTGCAATGGGGAAGGCGGTCACAGCCACAGTGCCGCCTTCTCCATGAGGCCCACTTGGATTTCTCCAAGCAGAATGTAGTCTGACAGCGCAAGTGTAACCTGTGTCTCTGTCCCTGTCTGCTACTGGTCTGCGAAGTCCCCAAGAGCAAGGACACAGCTGGATAAAGCCAGATTTGCCTGCTAGGTCAGCACAGGGCATGGCCACGGATAGAGTGAACGCAGAAATCATACAGGCCTGGGGCCCCAGCAGCCTCCTGCAAGCGCAGCCAGCCCCATCCCACGCCTCCTGAGAGAGAAAACGCCCCAGATTCCACGTCTCACTCAAATCCATCCGTCCACCACCGCCACCGCCGCTGCTGCAGCTATACTGCTGCCTATACCTGGTATCGTGGATAAGGCAAGGTGCAACACGCTCCTGCCCTGGAAATGAAACGCCTCCCAGGACCCTCAGAAAGCCCGGCGAATGCAATCAGAAAGCGATCGCATTAATCGCTGAAAAGTAAACCCGTTAATCACAGCCTCTCTGCTCCAGAGGAGGGTTCCTCAGGGGCGCCCTGCATTACACGTCTAGCTAATTAAATCTTGCTCCATTCATTAAAAGAACTAGCGCTTCGTGGGCACCTGTGAGGCGAAGCCTGAGGCTCGGCCGAGAAGAATGGAGTGTGGTGGGGGCTGTGAACTCAGCCTCCCGCCTGGCTCAGACCCAGGGCTGGCAGAGCTTCCTACCGAGGTCCCTTCAGCCTTCCCACAGTCTCCTCCCTCTGTCCCCTGGGCCTGGGCGGCCATAGCAGCCTCTCCTCTATTCTCCTCACCTTCTCAAGGCAGCTCTGGTTGAGGTCCCTTGTGCAGACCCTCCTGTGGCACCCAGTGCCCATAGGACAAAGCCCAAAGTTGCTGCCCTGATATTGAAGCCCTCCTGTGACCTGGCCCTGAGGTTCCTCCAGCCTGGTCTCCCAGCCCCTACCCACAGGGCTTCCACACAGTCTGTTCCTGCTGCAGGGAAGGCTCTGTCTTTAGCTCATCAATACTGCCTGTATCCCCCTCACCCCTCAAAGCCCATACCACAGGGAACCTCCTCCGCAGAGCCCTCCCCGCTGCCTCCTCCCTGTGTATGGGGGAAAGCTCAAGTTTGTTTGCATCGCACTTTACAGAGAACCAAAGAAGCATCCAACGTCCATGGACAGCATGGGCATCAGCTGATAGCTTCTGAGGGGCAAGCCCCAGCCCCCTTGGCATGTGCTTCTCATCAAGACCAGTGTCCCTGCAGTTACCGTCCTGTGTCTGCTGCTGCTCTGTGCACCCCATGCCAGTTCTATGTTGGTCCAGAGAGACAAGACAGGATGCTTTGATCACAAGTCTAGGCTCAGCCCACTTCCCATCTGCACGCCCTTCCCAGCCCAGCACCATTAGGGAAAATAACATCTGAGTGAATATCCTTGGCTTCCCTTCAGATCTGACCAGAGCTGTGTCGCTTCTCCTCTGTAACCAGGCCACTGGGAAGCTTGCACCAAACTTGAGGACAGAACTCACTGGTGTCCTCAGCCCAGGTCCCAGGGAGAATCGGCCTTGCTTCCGCCTTCCCTGGGCTGCGCATCTTTACACTCATTTTTAGTGTGTTGTGTCCGTGTATTTTAAGACACCTAAAGTTCCCTAAGGCTCGAGGAGTCGTAATGAAGAAGTGAGTGTGCCAGGGGTTCCCTTCAGAGCACGGGCCACCCTGGGGGCAGGTAAGGGGAGCCTAGAGCATCAGGGACAGGACAGGAGTGCACTGCAGAATCCCCAGCTCCCCTCCCACCACCCAGGCAACTTCCCCAACTGCTCGGGGATCCCCACCAGGTCAGGGTCTCCCGCTGTGTGTCCCAAATGCTGCGTCAGGACCTCTCCATGCACACCACACCTTCTCCTGCCAAGCCACTCTGCCAGGTCAAGCTCAAAGATCCCTTCCCGGTGGCCCTCCCTCATTTCCCTCATACCTTCCTCTCCCCACAAGCACACTGCAGACACCCATCTCCCCCACCACCCTAGGGGCTCCTAAGGGCATTGTGTGGGTTCTCTGCACCCACAGAGGTGAACTGCAGGGTAGGCAGGAGTGATCACGTGGTGAAGCCCGGATGAGGGGGCAGGAGGTACGGTTCTTACCTGGGGCAGAGCCTGCACCACCGTGTCCAGCAGGGCCCGCATCCCCGTGGCCATCTTCAACAGCTTCAGCACTGTGGGCAACACCAGCCCGGCCGGCTCAGCCCAGACCTCAGGCACGTGTGTGTGCAGTTTTGTGTGCAGGTGTGCGGACTCAAGAGGACACAGAGGAGCGTGCAAGCAGGGGCTGCTCCAGGTGCCTCACTGCAAGAACACAGGCGCAGCTACGGGGTGAATGGGACTGCGCATAAAACATGCAACGTGGGATGTGGACATCAGTGCAAAAATGTCCCAGAGAACAAGGACGTGGATGTGGGGTGGAGGGACACAAGTGTGTGACTAAGCATGTCATTAACTGTGATGAAGCATAGATGACAAGTATGAGTATCCGGGCCTCTTCCTTTCCCCTCTGGCTAAATAGGACTCTGGTTACTGCAGGCCACCTCCAGGCACGCAGAGGTGACAGACAGGAAGCAGTGGAAGAGCAAGGGGATGGGGCGAGCACTGAGCCAGGAGTGCCTGGAGAGGGGTGTGGGAGCCCCCCTGGGGACAAGGAGAAGTAAGGGGGCTATGAAGTGTGCTGAGGACCCTGCGTCCCTGTCACAGAGCCCATGCCTTCCAGCTGGACTGGGTGAGACCAGACCACACATGGTGGTGTGATCAGGTGGCAGAGGAAGGTGGGAGTGTGGCGAGGCTGTGAACCCACAGGTGATGACGGTCCCACCCCAACTTGTGCACTCTGCTAGGCAACAGCAAGTCCCACCCTGCCACTGCTCGACGGCTCCCTGCCCCTCACCCCGGGCGATGCGCAGGACCCGCATGATGCGGATGATAGTGGGGTTGATGGGCAGTGCCGCGTTGATCTCGATCTCTTCCAGCGTGATGCCCATGACCGACAGCAGCACAATGGCCAGGTCCAGTTGGTTCCACCTGCTCAGCCAGGCAGAGGAAGGTGGGAAAGGACTCAGGGACACATCACACTGGAGGCAGCCTCCCTCTCTGCAGCCCCTCCAGATGCCACTGGATCCTGCCCCCTTTCCACACCTCACAGCTGCCCAAGCAAAGGCTGATGGAGTTAAATCAACGTCTCTGGCCTCTCACAGGAGAGGAAGCAGGGACTCTGACTGTGATGAACCATCTAAGTCTAAATCTCGAGTCCCTATGCATGGCGTTGGCCCTTACTTGCTCCTTCTAAAAGGAGAATTAGCATGAGGCAGACCTACTCTGCCTGTGGGGACAGAGGTGGGTTGAGAAGGGCTTGGTGGAATATCTGGCACCCGCTGCCTGAGACCTCATCACTTCCTGTTCGGAGATATCGCTGGCAGCTGGGAGACCCTGGTCATCAATACCCAGATGCTTACTGGGTCCCCCCTCTGACCACTTCAGGTCTCTCCAGGACTGGCTCCCCACCTGCTGCCCTAGCATAGCCCAGCCACTCACCGGTCCTTGAAGAAGCGCCTCAAGCCAAATGCCACCAACTTCAGCACAGCCTCCAGCACAAATACAGTGGTGAACATGTAGTTGCAGTACTTGAGGGCTGTCTCCAAGGACTACAGGGGGCAAAGAGAAGCATAATCCAGGTCCCATGATCTAACCCCCACAAGCTTCATGGAAAGTCTCTGCCTTTTAAGGAGAGAGTATAATCCATTCACATTTAGTACAACAGTTTATCTGCTGTAGTCCTTCAATCTTACTCAATGTGTATTGTTCAATTTACATGGCTGTTCCCTTTTCCTTATTTCTGTTGGTTTGGTCCAGTTGCTCTTCTTTAGACCAGGAGTGGGTAGTGGTTAAGGACTCCAAACTAGACAGCCTAAATTTGAATCCTGTCTTAGCATTTACTCTTCATTCACTGTGTGACCTTGGGCAAGTGATTGGCCTTTCTCTCTCAGCACTTAGTTTCTTTAATCTGAAAAATTGTAGAAAATAATAGCACCTACATCCAAAAGTTGCTGTGAAAATTAAATGAGCTCATAGTTCAGTGTTGGACATAGAATGAATACTTGGTAAATGTGAGCGATGATTATTTCATGTCTTCATGTTAATTTGGAAGTTCTACAATTACTGTCCCTTTCTGCCCATGGTTCCCTTCTTTTTCCCTTCCTGCCATTCATAACAGCCTTCTCTATCATTTGAAATAAAAGTCTCCTTCCTCACCCAAAAGTTCTGTTCTTCCACCTTTCCTACCAGCCCCACGGAGCTGAGGCTTTCAGAACGCACGTGCCCTTCACATCTCCTCACACACCCTGCCTGCAATTCTGGGAGCTGGTCCCCTCCTCCACCTCCAGTGACAGCTAGTAGCTTCTCCCCTTAAGGCCGTCCTCAAGTTTCCATATGCTCAACTCAGTGGTGGCTCCAGGGTGGGCTTTAAACGCAAACCCAAATTCCAGTTCTGGCTCCCCTCCCTACAGCTGAATAACTGAACCTCTCTGAACCTCGGTTTCTCCATCTACACAATCGAGACAGGGTTCCTCTGACTTTGAAGTCACTGTGAAGGTTGAAGAGTTCATTTATGAAGCATGCCTTCAGAGAGTCAGCACTTAACATGCCACAGCCATTGTGACTCATGTTCTAGGCTGGTCCCAACGCCACCCCCACCCACCAGGAACCAGTGACCTTCCTTGTCATGCATCTGTCCTCAGCAGGCCATGAGCTAGCGAGGGCAGGGCTGTCCTGAGCCTCCTCCCCTGCAGTGCCCAGCACAGAGCCAGGTGTAGAGGGGCTTCTGAGACCCTGCTTTCAGTTGACCCACCCCCATCCCACCCTGTCCCTGAGGTCCCCAGCCTTGCTCTCACGGTGTGACCTTGGGCTTACCGTGGGCTGATTGTAGTGCTCCAGGGACATGGTGACCACATTGAGGCAAATGATGAAGGTGATGAAGATGTCCAGGTAGTGGCTGGTGCACATGGAGTGGATGAGCAGCCGGGTAGGGCAGTAGGTGGCATAGTAGGGCAGCCTCTGGGCTTCTGCACAGGGATGTGGGGGGAGTGGCACAGATCACAGAGAGGTGGGACCAAGGGGAAGGGGACAGAGCACAAAGAAGAGAAAGGCAGAGTGGAGAAGTGAGGGGTGAGCATGCCAGTCCACCAAGCCCTGGATCAGCTAGGTCTCCTCCCACTCCCACCCACCCAGGGCACCATGAGGGAACAGGGAAGATGGGAGAGGGTGTCAAAGAAGGCAGGGCCCAGATTCTCCAAAAACACTGCAACGTGCATCCAGGCTGTGTCTCTGCCCTCAGCCTGGACTGGACCACTTGGGGCCTCGCTCAGGTGGGCGGTGGTGCCACCCCAGGACTCCAGTAAACACTGAGGGGCACTGGGCAGGCAGAAGCTGGGAGAAGGGGCCAGACCATGGCACAGGGACGGTGTCCTTTGTTCCCTTCCAGCTCCAAAGGCCCAGGAGGGTGAGGTGAGGCCTGGACTTCCTCCCGAACCCCGGGCAGCGGGGCCTAGGGTCCAACGGCCCCCACCCCGCAGCTGCCCACTCACTGCGGCGCTTCTTCTCCAGGCGCCGCAGCCGCTTCTCCTCGCGCCGCCGCGCCTCCTCGGCCTCCTGGTGCTGCCGGCACTTGTGGAAGTTCTCCACCACCACGCCCACGAACATGTTGAGCACGAAGAAGCTGACGATGAGCAGGAAGGAGATGAAGTACAGCAGCATCCAGGGGTTGTGGTTGGTCACCGGCTGCGGGGAGCCAGATCCAGGCCTGAGGGGGCTGAGCGAGCACCGCAGGGCCGCGCAGGATCCCTGCCTCGCCAAGCCTGGTGCGGCGGGTACCAACTGCCTCTGGGGTGACCGTGAGGTCTGAATGAGGTGGCAGGTGGGAAGTGGCTACCCTGGACCTTCACAAGTAAAGCGCTCAGCAAAGCAAATCCCCTTTCCTTCCCCGCTCCAGCCGCTGCCTCCCAAACACATCTGTCTTCATTTCATTCACCTGCCAGGCAGGAGTCAGCCGGGCTCCCACTCCCTGCACAGCAGGGTTTGCAGCACCCAAAAGGTGGCCCTGCAAGGGAGGGTTCCGGCCAGGCTGGGAACCTTCGGGCCTCACAGGCACCAGATGCAGACCGCTGGGCCCAACGTCAACACATCCCTCCCGCTGCCCGGACCGGGCCCGGACCCAGCCATGCCCACCTGCTGGTCCACAGCCACAGCGTCCAGCCCGTTGTACATGATGTTCACCCAGCCATCTTTGGAGGCCAGGACAAAGAGGGACATCAGAGCCTGGAAGACACAGAGGGGAGGTGCAGGGGTGAGGAGCCTGGGTGGCTTGGCCGCGCCTGCCTCCTCAGCTCTCTGTTCCTCTGCTTCTAGAAGACAGAGTGACAGAGAGTGGTACAAACCTGAAGAGCATCGTTCCCAGAGAAAGCGGGCTGCGGGGAGCCCCTGGCTCATTCCTGACAGCCTCTCCCAGCCATTCGATGCCCCTCAAGGCCCCGCAGCTCCCCTCCCAGGTCATATGAGGGGCCTGGTCTTCCCAGGGGATCCAGAAGGGAGTCAGGAGGGCCCAGGCCTGGACTTTGCTCCCTCCCTGGGTCCTATGGGGCAAGGCCACCTGGGTGGGCCCTCGGGAAAGGGGAACAGTTGGGGACGATTCTTAGGAGGCACCTGGACCTCACCTTGACCCCAACTGAGGAAGAATTCTCACCTAGGCACTGCCCAAATGGGTCAAGACTGGCAGGTCCCTAGGAGGGGGCACCAAGGGTACTGTGGGAACCAGGCAGGGGCCTGCCTGTCGACTGGAGTGGAAAACAAAGGTTGGTGATGAGAAAACAAACCCAGACCAGGCCATGGACGGTTCCCACTGCCTGCCTGGTAACATTCCCATTTCCCAGATGAGAAAATGGAGGCTCAAAGAGGTCACACCTACAGTAAAATGGCAGAGCTGCAATGCACACCCAGCTGTGGTGGACTCTAAAACTGTCCAGGTCCCCTGGGTGGGGGCGAACGCCAGGACGGATATTCAGCAAAGCTCTACAAAGTGCTGGCTACTGGCCAGCATCTCTGCACACAGGCACTCAGCAAAGGGAAAGCTCCCCTTAACCCATCTTGCAGAACAGGAAACAAACTCAGAAAGGAGCTTGGTCTGTGATCCCAGGGCTACCAGCACTGAGGGGCGGTCACCCCTAGGGAGCAGGTCAGCTACGGGGTAGGTGGCCACGCTCACCTGGCCCAGGTTGTCAAAGTTGTATTTGTGGTGGACCCAGCGGTAGTTGGCAGCCACACAGTCAGAGCGGTTGGTGATGTTGCGAGTGTCCACACCCAGACAGTGGTAGAATTTGCCCTTGAAGAGCTGGGGGGCAGGGGGCAAAATCAGTGCTCCCAGGAGCTGGGGGGCACACCTCAGGAGAACCCACCCCGCCGATCGCATTGACCCAGCCTCCTTGGGCTACGTCATCTGGGCTAGGGTCTGTCTCAGCCTCCCGCCAAGAAGCAGGACTGCCGTGCCAGGCCCACCTGAGCCTGCGGGCAGGCCAGCGCAGGGGCAGGGCAGAGAGGAGTGTGCAGCCTCGGCCCTGGCTGTGTAGGGCTTCCCCTCGCCCAGCCACAGAGTACCCCCAAACCCTGCGCAGCCAGGGCACTCCTCACCTGCACCCCCAAGATGCCGAAGATGATGAAGAAGGCACAGCAGATGAGCACGATGTTGCCAATGGGCTTGAGGGACGAGATGAGTGTCTCTACCACCAGCTTCAGGCCAGGGGCCCGGCTGATGACACTGTGGATAGAGAGGACCGGGGGGGGGACTGTGAGCCTGTGGGGACACCTGCCCTTCCCCTCACTGTACCCAGTCCCCTGAGGTCCACACCACACCCTAGTCTCTCCAAGGTAGTGAGCCACCCAGAGGTGGCTAACAGTATTGGGGCCACCTTCCTGTCTGCTCTACCAGGATCCTCCAGACCCCCAGACCTCCCAGCTCCTCCCCCAGAATCCGGTAATAGGGTGTTTAGCAAGTGCTACTGGAGGCCTGAGAGAGGGGCCCACTTAGACCCGGGTGATTTCCGGCAGAGAGCAGCAACACCTGCCCCTCACCGCAGGGGGCGCAGGGTGCGCAGGAGCCGCAGAACACGGAGGACCCCCAGGATCTTGGCTCCCCCAGCCGAGGCCACCGACACGACAATGTCGATGATGGATACGAAGACGAGGAAGCCATCCAGCACGTTCCAGCTGCTGCGCAGGTACGCCTGCTCACCGAAGTATAGACCCAGCGACACCACCTGGGGGCGGGGCCGGTCAGCGGGGAAGGGCGGGACCAGCGGGCCCCGCGCGAGGGGCGGGGCGACGGGTGGGCGGGGCCATACCAAAGGTGTTTACTTCGAGGGTGAGCGGTAGGCGGGGATGGGGCGGGGTCAGAGCCCAGGTGTCCACCCGTTAGCCCCTCTAGCAAACCCAATCTAAAGCCACCACGCCGGGAAGCTCCGAGAGGGAATCTTTCCCTGCGCCCCACACCTCTAGCAGGTACCGCCGGTACACTGCCACTGTTCATCCCTGCATTCGCCTTCCAGGAGAGGGAGATACCACTGACCCCCTCGGTGTCCCAGAAGCCCAACCTAGGAGCTGGCACCCAGTGGAGGTGGTGGTCCTCTGGGGCCTGGAGAGTGCTACTGATGGCCAAGCCAGTGACAAGGGAGGGAGGCCCCTGAGCTAGGAATGAAAGTGATCCAGGTGAAGCCCAGAGAGACCTTCAGCGTCATCTCGCCCACGAAGATGGCTGTGAAGATGTAGTTGGACACGGTGAGGAAGATGCGTTCCTGAAAGTGACAGGAGACGCCATGGTCCCCACAACTGCCCAGACTCGGGGTGGGCAGCCAGGAGAGGCCCCGTGTCTCAGCCCCAAACATCCTCCTCCTCCTTGCCACTGGTCCCCCTGCCTGGCCCGTTACCCTGCTCCAGGTGCCAGCCACTCACAGTGCTGCCCGCCTCGATCTGGGGCCGCTCCAGGGCAATGGTGATACAGTTCAGGAAAATGAAGGCCAGGACCACGTAGTCAAAGAGCTTGTGGGCAATGATGGTCTGACATAGAACCCGGAACCTGGGCAGGGGACCCCAGGAGTGTCAGAGTGCCTCCCACCCTGGCACACAAACAGGGACCAGAATGGCCTAGAGGAAGTGACCCCTCTCTCCTCCTCCAACAAGGACTAGCTTCACATCTGCTCAGGGTGCCCACCTGGACCCTCCTCCCAATGTGGTGAAGGACAGCCACTTTGCCCCGGCATTCAAGGATTTCCAAACATGACCCGAATCCTGACCCCTGTCCCAGTGCCAAGGCCCCACATTGTCGGATACCCGCTGCTCCTGCCCCAGACATTTCCTCAAGCTTCTCCCTTCATCTGGACTTCCTCCTTCTCCCTCTGTACCTATGAGACTGCTATCAGCCTCCAAAGCCCAGCACAGAGGTGGCTTCCTCCAGGAAGCTTTCTGATGCCCCCCACCAGTGTAAGCACCCCAGGGTGCTTGAAGAGCCATCCGACCTGGTAGCCCGCACAGGGCTGGCCTAGACCACAGGACATGCCCAGGAAAGCCCTGTCCAGTAGCTTACCCTTCCTGCCCCTCAACCCCAGGGTATGTGAGTGTACCACTAATGGCCCTGCCCAGCTTGGTAGAGAGCTCGCCGTCTCAGACATGCCACCCTCTATGCTCACCCACACCGAAAGCCCACCTGTGCCCACCTGTTCTCCGGAGAGAAGAGGTAGACGGACCAGTCCTCGCGGACCTCGCACCAGTTGGGCTTGTATACATCGATCATCTTGCGGACGCGGAAACACAGAGTCTGGCAAGGGGAGGACGTGGCGCGGGAGGGTCAGCAAACTGCGGGCACTGGGTGACCCCAAACCCTCGCCCCACTCAAGGCAGGTGGGGACAGCTTTTTTCCCAGGGTGCAGATCACGTCCATCTAATGCCACGCCCCGGAAGCCACGATCACACCTCGGCCACGCCCCACTCGCGTCCCCCCTCCCAGCCCCCAGCTGCCAGCTACACTCACGTAGTCGATCTCCTCCTCGTCCTCGCCGCGGTCCCGGCGGTCGTCCATCTTGGTGAAGACGTCCTTGGCGATGCTGGGCATCCTGCCGTTGCAATCCTCGTGGCCAGGGCCCGGGCCCGCCGCCCTCCAGGCAGCCCGCGGGTGGGCGCCCACGGTGGGCACCAGCTCGGCCAGGTCCACCGAGTCCCTGGTGTCGAGGGACAGCGTGCGGCGGTGGTGGCGGTGGCGGTGCGCCAGGTGGGGCCCGTGGTGCGCGTGGTGGGCGTGCGGGGCGTGCAGGGGTGCGGCGTGCGGCGGACCCTCCTCCCGGGCGCCCTCGCTGGCCCGGGCGCCAACGCGCTCAGCCGAGAGCAGAGACTCGTGCTCCGCCGACGGCGGCTTGTGCTTGAGGCTGTTCCAGCTGGAGCGGCGGCTGGCCCAGGCCCCGCTGCGGCCCCACGGCCCGTAGTAGGAGCTCCGCGAGCTGGACTGCAGGAGGCCGGCCCGGTCAGTGCCCCGGGGTCCTCTCCTGCCCCCCTCTCGGTCCATCCACAGAACATTCCTTCCCGCCACCTCCCTTCCCTTGAGGAAGGCACAGCGAGTTAGAGCCATCTCCCTATTTTACAGGTAAGGAAACTGAGGCTCAGAGAAAGGTAATCATTTTTTCACGGTCACCCAGCTCAGAGGTGACATGGGCCAGATTCAAGTTCTAATGTGTCTGACCTCGACGTCCGTACCCTACACATTGCTCCCAACATGAAAACCCGGTTGGTTCTCTGTGCCAGACCCCTCTGGCAACATTGATCCATTCATTCATTCCCTGCTGCTGGGTCCTGCTGTGGCACTGGTCACCCAGGAATGGGACAGAGACGATCTCTGCCCTTCACCCCGGCAGAAGCACCCATCCTGCGCACCCCACAGGACTCACCAGGGAGCGCTGATCATAGCTCATCCTCCCCAGCGACATGACGCTGCTCTTGCGGGAGTCCAGGGCCACCAGCATAGGGTCTGGCTGCAGGGAGAGGCGGGCAACAGGGCCTGCAGCCCCGGAGGGGCCCAGTTGCCCACCCAGTGGGAGATTAGGGTCCAGGTGCCCATTGGGGGTCATGGGGATTGGGCAGAGCTTGAGATCTGGAGGAGTGAAGTGGAGACAGAAGGACAGACAGCAGATAGACAAACAGAACAAGAGCAAAGGAAGCCATGAGACAAAGAAACAGATGTGAACATAACAGAAATGAAGAACTTCACTGGAGTGACCCCCTCCACCAGGAAGTCTCCCAGCTTCCCTCCCTCCACCCTGCCTGCAGCACTCTTTGCTTGTGTATGCCCAGACCCCTGGCATCTGTGTTCAGGCCAGCCAGCCTCTGCTGCCGGCACAGGCACCTCACTCCCATGCCCTCCCCAGGAAGCAAGGCAGACTGTCTGCCTGGGTTACCGAGAAGGACATGGCCCGGGGCAGGAAAGGCTTGTCCCAAGCCGCCCAGTGATGCCAGGAAGGACCAGAACTGGGCCAAATCCTGACCCACAGGGTTTGAGCATAGGGCTTCCTAACCCCTGGGAAGAGAAGCGGGTGGGCTTCTGCTACTCCTGTGGCTGGAATCCAGGATGTCCACAAATGTCCTGTCCTCTTTGAGATGTAGCATTTGTTTCCATGACAGACAGAACAAGCAGCCACAGAGAAGGAGCAGGCCCAGAGTCTGGGCTGGAGGGGAAGCTGGGCGCTCTGCCCTGTGCCCACCTGGGTCTCTAGAGGAGGCTCCTGGTCCCCCAGTGCCAAGTGGAAGCCCGCTTACCTCCGCTGCTGTCCAGGCCCTCCTGGAGTTTGTCCCGCTCCTCCGTGTTGGATGAGCTCTGGTCCTCGTCTGAGTAGGAGCGGTTGGCGTCACCCTAGGAGATGGGCCCGTGTTGGGACAGAGGTCAGCTCAGCCTTTCACACCTTCCCTCCCTCCCTGCCTCCTGAAGTTTTCAGTGCTTGTTTCCGTTCCTGTTTTATGGTTGGGGAGACTGAGGCTCAGAAGTTAACGAGGACCTAGGCTACAAACCCCCGTCTGCCTGACCGTAAGGTTTCCCCCTCCCCAAGAGAATGGAGGAAGCAGGACCCAGAATCCCAGAGTTTGGGGGCTTCAGAATCTCAGAGATGATGAGGTCTAGTCCTTCACTCCCAAGGGAGAGCTGGGACCCCAGATGCAGCCTCTGTTTGCATGCTTCCTGTGATGGGAAGCTCGCCGCCTCATTGGCGCCCTCCTTTGGGGATGTGCTGCCTGCTAGGTTGAATTACAGCCCTCTTGCTGCCAGGCCCCATCTTCCCCACCCGATGTCTTGCAGGCCCTGTAGGGACCCTCCTTCTCCCAGGGCTGTGGTCACCTCGGCCTGGAAGCCCTCCACGAGGATGGCCACCAGCAGGTTGAAGAGCACATAGTTGCCGAAGGTCATGAGGGCAACGAAGTAGAGGGAGGCCCAGGGGGAGGTGGAGGCCATGCCATTGTAGAGGACGACGTTCCAGTCCTCCTGGGTGAGGATCTGTGGAGAGGGACACAGTCGGCCCCATGTTCCCCCAGCCCAGACCCAGCCTCTGAGCCCCTCTGTCTATCGGAAGGGGTGGAGGTGGACAGGCCCGCTGCCCAAGATTGAGTCCCCTGAAACGCACAGACACACTGCTGCCACTCACCTGGAACACCGTGACGATGGCCCACAGCAGCGAGTCGAAGTTCTTCCTATCGGGGACTGTGTCTCCTGTGTCCGTGCGGAGGCTGAACTTGCAGCCAAAGATGTGCATCCCAAGGATGCTGGGAGAGGGATGGAGGCAGATCAAAGGACTCACACATAGAGCTCTGCCTGACCACCTACTTCCTTCTCAGGACAGCCCAGTCAGCTGGGGTGGGGGTGGCTGGGCAGAGGCCGCATGGGGCCAGTGCCGCTGCGTTCAGGGGGCAGGCCCTGCCCTGAGTCACAAGAATTGAATCGTGGCTCCCACATCTGGGTGGCTTTGTCCCCAGAGGCTCAACCAGCCATGCTGGCAGGGCTGGTCCCAGGGTGGGCAGGGCTTACCTGAAGATGAAGATGAAGAGCATGAGCAGCATGCAGAAGGTGGCCACGTTGTCCATGGTCTTCATGAGCACCACCAGCTGGCGCCGCAGTGCAGGCATGAACCGCACCAGCTTCAGCACCCGCAGCAGCCGGAAGGTGCGCAGCACCGACAGCCCACCGTCTGCCTGCCCCACGATCTCCCAGATGCTGCGCGCGCAGGGTGAGACAGAAGTGGGCAGGGAGGCCAAGAGGTGAGGAGGGCAGAGGAGGAAGGGGAAGGCAAAGAAACAGACCGCTGCCCTTCATTCGTTCATTCATTCATTCGCCCATCCATCCAACAAATAATGTATTGAACGACGGTCTGTAGCACCCCCAAATTGGGGCCTCTTACCCCAGAATCCACAAACCGCCCCCTAAGAAGTCTATAGCGAAAATCTAAGAAGCCCAGGAATGCCACTGTCCTCTTTATGAGATGTAACATTTCTCACCATCATGAATGTAACTAATAAACCATAGAGAATTAGCCACACCTGTGACTTTGTGAGTAACTGATATCTTCATGTCACAGGACAGTATGTGCAGATATTATGTACATCCCTTCTATGGAATGATGGTCATTTCACATCCACTGCTACATCTTGCTACTTAATGCATTACTCGAAAAGCACATGTATTGCTAAATCATTAATTTTTAAAATATTTGGATGACTGCTTCAATGTAGTCGGTCTCCGCCACCATCTCCTCATGTACTCAAGTACTTAACGTCCTGGCCAGAGTCAGGGCATTAAGTCCCTTCCTCCGCTGCAGGTGGGAGGCAGGATGAGTACCTGATGATGACGATGATGCTGTCGAAGATGTTGTAAGGGTTCCGCAGGTAATCGAAGAGCCCAAAAGCGGCCAGCTTCAGGATCATCTCCAGGGCAAACATGCTGGTGAAGACCACGTTACAGATCTCCAGGATGTTGGTCAGCTCCTCAGGCTGCAGGGGGATGGGGGACGGGAGGGATCTGTGACCCTGGCAGGTCTGTGTCCTCCCCAGAGCTCAGTCTATCACCTTGAGCACCTCTCCTCTCTGCCACCTCAGGGTACTGTGAGCTCCACCAGGGTGGAAGGGCTGACTTCCCACATAGCTCCTACATCCAGAGGAGGCAGCACAGCACCCACTTCGCAGATGGTCCAGCCATCCTCCCACTGAGCCTGGGAATGGAGGACAAACGCCAGGCACAGCCCACCACACAGAACACCGCACAGTGGTGCTCAGGCAGGACACGAAGTCCCACAGAGGACAAGAGAACAACCCAAAGCCACCGGGTGGTCAAAGGGACACCAGCTCCCCTTGCCCAATCCAGTCACAGACCTCCCTCTGCCCTGGGGCTATTTACCAGGAGACCTCTGTGTCTGAAACAGGCCACACCACTGGCCGAGATGGGGGGAGGAGACTCCAGCCTGGTTTGGCTGTTGCGTAGCTGTGTGACCCTGGGTGAGTCACTTTCCCCCACCTCTGAGCCTTCATTTCCTTATCTGCCAATCCAGGGTGGACACAGGGCTATAGCCGTTCCCATCGCTTGCTTGGGCCCCATGGGGCTCATCTCTTCTCTCCCCTCTGCAGCTCCCTGGGACCCAGCAAAGAGTGTACAGGTCTGGGCGTTGAGCCACACTAGATTCTAAAGTGTTGTCCCACTACATCACCCCTGAAACTGCACCCCAACTCACTCATTTCCACATTCATTCACTCATTCATTCCTGCAAGATTTCCACAGATCTCCCAAGCACCTGCCGTGTGCTGGAAGCTATGGTGGACAAGTTCTCCTTTGGGTGGCAAAGTCCCACAGACCACACTAACAAGCCACCAAGTGCCTGCCAGTACCAGGGAAGCCGAGAGTGGCTTGGGGGACAGTGGCAGCAGGGCCCAGAAGATTCCTGGAAGACTGAAGATGTCAACAGACCTAAGACCTAAGAAGACAGCCGGTGACAGAAAGGAGAGAAGGGGATCATGGCAAGCTGTCTCCTATCCATCAGGACCCTCCAGTCCCTTCGCTGAGCAAGAGGGAGCCTCGGAGGACTGACTGAATTCCATGCGGCTTAAAAGAAAAAATAAAATAACCCAACCACCAGCTTCCCACCTAGTGCCTGGGAAATCTAATAAAACTGCCAGCTCCTCTCAAGCCAGATAAAAGGAGAAGGCCCCATTTCCATCTGTAATTACATTTGACTCGCAGAGCACTCCCGAAAGGGAGCGGGACCCCAAGAAGGGGCTCAGATGCTGCTCTGAGCTGCCAGTTTCCCAGCCCACCCAAACCGCGTCGTCGCAGAGATGAAAACAGTGGACGCTGACGGTCGATGATGGTGCTTGCCCGGCTCCCCGCCGCACACACTCCCCCCGATCAGCAATCAGTGCGGAGCCACCGCTCTCCCCGCAAAAGGTCACCCACTCGCCTCCCTCCTCCCCCACAACAGCTGTTTCTCCAGGCAGCGCACACCTGTTAATCTTTTCCTAATGGACCATCCATCACTCCCAAGAGCATTTTTTCTAGGAGCGAGACAGGCTGGAGAGAGACAGACAGATGAATATAGACACAGCAAGGGACAGGCTGGGGAGGGAGGCGTGGGAAGAGACAGGCAGAGATGGAGCGAGATGGACAGAGGGAGCCTCAGCGAGAAATGGACACACAGATAACTCTGGACACGGGGTGAGCCAGAAAGCAAGAGACACAGAAAGAGCAGACAGACAGACAGACAGTGGAGAGGCCACTGGAGATGGCAAAGACCTGCCAGGTGAAGAGCAAGTGCTGAAGGGCAGAAAACACCAGGCTAAGCCAGAGGTGGGAGGGCTTGGCGGCCCTGGAAAGCCCCACGCTGGCCACTCTGCAGGGGAGAGGTAAGGCTGAGCAGGGTCTCTACGCTGGCCCAGGGGCCCCTCCAGCCCTGTCCAGGACTTTCTATACATAGTCTCATCCAAGCCTCCAACAACCCTACCTTGTTCTCATTTTACAGACAGGGAACCTGAGGCCCAGAGAGAAGTGGCCGCCAGGGTCCTGGGTCCCAGGTCTCCTCCCAGAGCCACAGCCCCATCTCCATGGCCCCTTCAGCTGCCCACTTTGCCAGCTCACTCCCTTTGTTATCAAGCGTTCCATGGCTCCCCACTGCCCTAAGGATAAAGCCAGCCTCAAGGCACTTGGTGGAGGAACAGCGACGCTGGCCCCCTGAGCTGTCTGCCCCACACGTTCTTCTTGCCCAGCGCCTTTGGGAGGTACCTATGCTTGCAGGGCCAATGCCTGCCTCTGTCTCACTGATGAACTCATAGTCATCCTTCAGGACCCAGCCCCAGTGCTACCACCTCTTGGAAGCCTTCCCTGCCTGCAACCCATGTTGGTGCTTCTCTGGCCTTTGGCTCCCACAGGCTGGAGTGTCAGCCACTGAGCCACCCCATCCTCCTCTTCTCAGACTCACCCTAGACCTGGGTCAGCAGTGACTTACCAAGCCAGGGGAAAGGAGGCTGGAGGGGCTTCTGACCACTCACTGATCCAGAATGCAGTCCTCTGGGAGCTGGGCACGGTGGTCATGCCCTAGCCCCGGGTCAGCCCTATGGCCAGGAGGTTCCCGGGTCCCTGCCCTACGGCCCACTCAGCCTAACCCTCTGTCTCTTCTCCATCACCCTGACCACCCTCCGACTCCAGGTGAGGCTGCAGCTGGCCCTGCCCAGCTGGTGAGGAGCCATGAGACTGGCCAGGGTGTGCTGGGAAGGGGGAAATTGAGGCAGACTGTCCAGGGAGCAGTGTGTTCCTGACCCCCACCCCCGCCACCTCCAGTGCAGCCTTCCACAGCTGCCTCAGCATCTCAGGGCCCAGCTCTGGCAGCTGCTCATCTGGGCAAACCATTTCACCTTGCTGAGCCTCAGTTTCCCCCTCTGCCCAGTGGGGGTGAGTTGCCCACCCTGCCTGCCCCCCAGGCATGCACATGAGGCAGAGCTGTGCCACTGACAGGAAGCGATGGTGAAAGAATGTGCTGTCCAAGCCAACCTGACACTCCTGTCAGCCATGCAGCCACAGACTGTTGTGGGCCCCACTCCTCTGGGAGTCTCCAGGGGGTGCAGACCTGTGTGCCAGCTCCAGCCTCCAGAGACACACACAGGCCCTGCCTGGCTGACACCCTCCCTTCACCTGTCCCTTCCTTCTCTCCGGTTCCTGCAAGGAACAGCATCTACAGGACCGAGGAACCTGGACAGGCAAGTTAGTTCCAGCTGTCACTGCAGCTGCCCCTGATGACCTGGGCAGCAGTCACCACCCTAAAGACCACAGTTGAGCTTCCACAGCCAGGGGGACAGAAGTGACCAGCCCGCCTTACCAATGCTGTGACCTTGCCCTTGCCCCCGCCTCCATGAGTGGCACACAGAGGTCCCCACCAGCCTGTATAGGGTGCAGGGCGCAGCCAGGCAAGCAGGTTCACTTGTCGTCTTCTCCTCTCCCTTCTCTCCCTCTGCATCCCTGGGACACCACTCTCCGCAGGCGCCACCTCAGCAGGGGCTGCTCAAAATAAACTTGGGGGCGGATTGTTTCCCGCTAGAGCAATGTCTGGGAGCCGAGAGAGAGAAGCAAAAATACCAGCAGGCCCAGGGGCAGGCCCAGCGCGGAGCTCAGTGGCACAATGGATGCCACTTGGAGCTGCTTTAAAAAGAGCATTTTAAAAATGCTTCCTCCTCCTCATTTTTTCTTTAATTAATTTTTTTGAGGCTGCAGACAGCGGATGGTAAACTCACCCAGGGCTGGTGGTAGAAGCCTTGAACAAAAGACTCATAAACCATGACTGATTCATGAGCACCTACTACCTACCAGGCTTAACAAATGTACCCGTGTGTGTCACGGGCCCGTATGCCCATTTACAGATGGAGATCCAGCTGAGGGAGGAATAGGGACTCACCTGGGGCCACCCTGCCAGTCAACAACAAACCTGGACCCTGGGCAAGGGACTTGGCCTCTCTGAGCATTGGCCTTCCAAGCGTGCAGGAAAGATGACACCTGTTATGCTTTTAGATTTAAAAGTCTCATGCGCTTAGAGGTGGGGCTTTTGGGAGGCGATTGGAGCATAGATTCATCCACTATGAGTACATAGCAGAATGTGCGGTTAGGAAGTGGGGCCTGGTTGGAGCAGGCGGGTCACGGGGACTGTGACCTGCGAGGACAGATTCTTGTCTTTGGATCCTCCCTCCTCTCTCTGCTTCCTGGCTGCCATGGGTTGAGTATCTTTCCTTCACTGTGCCATTTCTGCCTTGGTGCCATAGACCATGGACCAAACCCTCTGAAGCCATGAGCCAAAATAACCCTCTTGACTTTTAAGCTGTGGGTGTTGGGTATTTTGTCTCAGTAATGAGAAAGTGACTCAGCACCTGCTTGGAGAGAGGTTGTGACGACTCAGATGCCAGGCCACCTCAGCAGGTTTAGTAAGTGGTGACCCTTCCTTAAGCGGGACTGGGGCACACAGTCAGGTGAGGACATCAGGGTGGGCCCTAAGACTGGGCAGGATCCTCTCCCAAACCTGGTAGGGACCATCAGGTAAGAGCCAACTTCAATGCCACATGGTACCTGCTGTCCGGAGGAAAGAGGCTCCATCAGGTTCTGGGTTAGAGGCTTACTCAGGTGCCATGTGGCAGGATGAGGGAGGACACTAAGGAGGCTTGCACAGGGGACCCTCAGGCTGGAGGGCACTGGGGGAGCTGCCCTGGCCATGGTTACCTTGATGGGGTGCAAGAAGGCAGAGATCAGCACTGTGTTGGCAAACCAGCCTCCGAAAAACAACCCTGATTTATGTGATCTGCCAGTTTCCATGGTGTAAATCCTTCCTCCACGGCCAATTTTAAACTGCCAGCTGTTCAACAACCACTTGCAAAATTCCTCAGTGTGAGACAATTGGGTGTCACCGGCTGGTTCCAGTACACCACTGGCAGGGTATGCCTCAGCCCTGGTGTAGTGGGACACAAACACTTAAGCCAGCACTCCAAGAGCAGCTGCTCCCCTGGGGCCTTCTCTAGGAGCACAGACTCCCCAAGTCTTTGCTTCCTGGCAGGCCTGAGCAGGAAGACTGAGGCTAGGGAGGAGAGGGTCTGGGCTGCCTGCCTCTTCAGCTTCACCCACCATGTGCCTCCCTGCAGCCCTCCCCAGGGACCTTTTTAATTAAGCTGCAAAGTCTGACAAACCAGCAGCTCCAACCAAAGTGTCGGTGGCAGCCCCAGGGGCTACATTTAAGTAAATCGAATGGAGCCTGTGCTTGGAGAGCTAATGAGCAGGGAAATGAGAGCGTGGCCCCCACCGGGCGGGCACCATAGGGCCTGGCAGGGAAGCCAAGAGGATGTGGAAATCCAGACCCTGCCTGGTGTCGGTTGTGCCACAGATGGAGATGGCCTCAAACCAGACCCCTGGCTGCCGTGGGGCCGTGAATCAGTGACTCCTCTGATCGTGGCCCTGGCCTGGGATGTGTGGCCTAGCCTGGGCCTGTCTGCAGCCACCTGGTGCCACCCCACCCAAGCCAGCGCCCCATGGCACTGGCCTGTTCATGGTGCTCAATGCCCATGCTGACGGTGTTCACCAAGATGGCCATCATGATGCCCCGGTTGAAGTACTTGCTGTCCACGATGCCCCGCAGCTTGGCTCGTGTCTCCCGCCACACATCCCCACACAGCCAGGCAGCCCCGTCCGCTTGTTCCTCCTCATCCTCCTTCCCCAGGCCCGAGGACACCCCGTCCTCGCTGCTCCGGGGCCCGTCCCCATCGGTCTCCACCTCGTCACCGCCTGAGCCGCCGGAGCCCGAGCCCTCCTGGCCGGAATCGGTGCTGCCCGGGCCTGAGGGCTGCTGGCCCGTCTCATGCTGGCAGTGCGGGCAGCTGGTGGGGTCAGAGGCTAGCATGGCAGAGATGGGCTGCACCAGTGTGTGGGGTGCTGAGTCCAGGGGGCTGTGTCTCGGGCACGGCTCTGAAAAGCAAACAGAGGCCAGCGTCAGCAGCCGCACCAGGCCCAATCCACCCTGGGACACGGGGTCAGCCTGAAGCAGCTGCGCGCCAAGTGGCCTAGTGTTTCTAGGGAAGCAGCTTCTCTTTCTGGGCTTTTCTGCCTCATGGAGAAGCAGGGCCAGGCACACCCACTTGCCAGGCCATGGGAGGGTCCTCAGCAGCCAGGAGGCTCATCCCCTCACTGCCCAGGAGTCATCCGGGAAGTTGAAGATAGCCTTGGACTCTGGCTCTGTGATGCAGGAGCCATTCTGGAAGGTCAGAGCAGCCTCCACAGCTAGTTTAGATTCTTATGTTTTTCTATATTTTCCTAGCATAAACCTGTTTTGCTTGTGTAAGAAAAAAAAAAATGAAAGGGAAAGAAAATCCTCATTTGCACACTTGCAACCAAACTCCTCCAGGCCCCAGGCATAGCTCTGGAGCCAGCATCAGGCTGAGGGTCCTCCCACCACAGCCCCTAGAGGACAGGTCAAAGCCCTTCCCAGGACAAGGCGACAGGAGGAGGCATGGAGGCCCCTCAACACAAATGCCCTCCCCACATCCCCCAGGAAGGCAGCGCCAGCCTTGCCCAGACCCCAGCTCGCCCATCCACATGCCATGCCAGTCCATGGGCTGTCTGGCTAGCTGGCTTCAGAGGACCCTTCCAGCCACATCTGGAGAATATCAGGGTTGGGGAGAGGAGAGCTGGGAGAGCAGGTTGTCCCGGGGACTCAGGGCATTAAGCCCATGGCACATGGCACAAACTAGTGGGTCCCGAGCACCACTCCGCAGAAAGGCGCATAGACCCGCAGAGAGGCCACGGCGTTCAAGGTCACACAGGGAAGGGCACACAGGGGACAGTGCCTGTGCCTCCCAACTCCTCACCACCAATTGGGAGGAAACAGGCTGGGCCAGGCCCTATCCTAGTGCAGCTGGGCGCAGGTGCTCAGTGAAGCCCCAGCAACTCCGACAGTCCAAGTGACCGAGCTTTTTCACCTATACATTGTGCCACTTTAGGTGACTCCTTTGTCTCCTTGGACCTTTGTTTGCCCGTGTGAAAAGTGGAGATGAGGGCTGGGGGTGAGCCTCATGGTGGAGTGCATGTCTACCAGACATAAGGCCCTGGGTTCCACCCCTAGTACCGCACACACACCCACAGAGAGGCACACACAACGGAAACTGGGGCTGATGGTACGCGCTCTGCCCCTCCTGGAACAAAGGAGCTAAGGAAGAGCCCAGCCCTCTCTGCTAAGGTACAGAGCACTCCAGTAGGAGACATGGCTTCCGGGCAGGACAGAACACAAGTACAAGTGTCCCGAGCATGCCACACTTCTGCAGGGCAAGCCACCGCCCCTCTGTGCCAGGGGCCCCTCGTCACTGCCCAAGCGTGCTGGTAAGCAGGGACAGCAGCAGGAGCCAGACTCAGGTGACACAGGTTGTGTGGGTGACACAGCTCAGTCTTACTAGGGGCAGACCACAGTTCACTTCTCGCAGATGTGGTACCTGGGGCAGAGCTAGTGTCTGCGCACACAGGGATGGGAAAGGAATTCCTCCGCCAGGCTGCGTGCCCCAAGGGCTCTTGGCCAAGGAACACCAGGCGGGTGACAGGAACAGAAAAGTAGGGAGCAGGAAACACTTGAGGCTGAAGTGGAGACCTGGGATTCTGATGCCTCTCTGATGCTGGGCAGGTGTGACCCATTTGCATCCCCAGGTGGCAGTGCCCCAGTGGGCCACTTACTGCAGTGCCTGGGCTCCTTGGCGTGGGGCCCGGGCTTGGCAGGGGCCGGAGCCCCCGGGCCCAGGGCCTGGCGCCTGCTCTGCAGGACCTGGTAGAGGCCCAGGGCGCGGCGCTTGGCCTTGCGCAGGATGTGGCAGACGTACTGGAAGATCTCCTCGTAGCAGTCCCCGGGCTCGGCGTAGCTGGCCACCGTGCTGGAGGACAGGTAGCGTTGCCGCTGCTCCAGCATCAGCCGGTGCTCCCGCTGCTTGGTCTCCGAGAACTGGGTCGCTATGACAACGAGGCACAGGTTGATCATGAAGAAGGAGCCCACCTGTGACCAACGGGAGGAGAGGACAGGGACAGGGACGGAGGGGACAGTGGGGTGGGAAAGGGGCCGGCAGGGAGACATGGGGAGAGGGAGATGGAGAGATGGAGAGAGAGAGAGTCAGGGAGACCAAGAGCCAGAGATGGAAGACGAGGGCAGAAACGGAGGGCAGAAACGGAGAGAGGAGGAGGGGCCGGGACAGATCAGAGACACCAGCCAGAGGAAAGAGGGCCGAGTGTGGAGGCAGCCAGGAGAGCAGAGGGGTAAGGACAAAGGGGAATGAGAGAGAGTGGGACCAGTTCAGGGAGAATAGAATTGGGGGGTGTGGCAGGCACAGAGTTGGGAGGTAGACAGGGATAGACAGAGCAGGGGTGGAGGCGCCCAGACACGGAGAGGCACACACACAGATGGAGACAGGAAAGAACTCTGAGGCCTTGCTCCTGGAGGAAGTGCAGCCCGGGCAGCTCCTCGGGCACAAGGAGGGCGCTGCCAAATCAGGCCCCCTCAGGCCCCAAGGTGTGGCCTTGCTGCCAGCCCACTTGCAACCCCAGCTCTGAGCCCCTCTCAGGCCCCTCCAGCCTGACTTCTGGCCTCTGGTCAGGCCTGGGCTTACTTTGTGCTTGGAGAGGCAGTAGGGCAGGAACACCCTGCCTTCGTGTTCCTGCCTTCTCCCTGTGCTGCCAGGGCACCCTAGGGAGAAGACACCCCCCCAGCACCTGCTGAGCTTCCAAATGAGCTCAGCTTCCTGGTCAAAGGGGACTGGCCTCTGGCTTCCCCCCAGCTGCCCCTGGGAGGTGCTTACAGGTGGCAGCCCTGGTCACCAATTCGTGTGAATCAGGGAGAGGATGAGGATGCCTCCTGGTGCAGAGGATTCTGGGGAAATATCCTGCCTCTCCGCTAAGAAGATGCCCAGCAGTCTCTGGAGTGCCACCCTGCACCCACCAGGAATAGGAGGAAGCCAGGGCTGGGACCCTGCCCTTCAGGAGCTCACGTTGGTTCCCACCCAGCCCTGCCTCGGAGTGGCTGCCCTGGGTGACCCAGGCAGGCTCCCATCCCCTATGACCTCTCCTTCCCCATCTGTGAAATGGGAGGCTCAGGCAAGATGAGCCCAGGATTTTCCTAATCAGAAAGAGCACTGGGGACTGCATTTGAGGGCCAAAGACCCCTTGCCAGCTGTGTGGCTCAGGCCAGGCACCTCACCTGTCTGCGACTCCAGGTCTGGAGAGGTGACCCTGCACTGCCGGGCTGTGAGGGTACATGGTTTGTTCAGATCTGCTCGCTGCACCCCTCCCAGCACCAAGAAAACGGCAGCATCCCCAATACCCCCTCAGTACCCTCTGTCCTGGGGCAGGGCCACTGGGACCCAATCATAGCAGTGGGAACATAGTAGAAATCATGTATTGAGCACTTACTGTGTACCAGAGATTTGCAGGCTTCTGGCTCTGTCTCATCTAACCCTCCCCAGCACCCAGGAGCTAGGTGCTGCCACTGTCTCCATTTCACAGAGGCTCTGGGACACCAAGGAGCCTCCCCAAGGTCACATTGTGTCAACCGCTCCAGGCCCAGAGTTAACTCCACCAGGAGGAGCAGACAGAGCCTTCCTCTGCCCCTCTGAAATCTCAGACTCCGCTAGCAACTCCAGGGGGGTGTGGTCTCCTCAGTGGGATCCTCCACTTGCCCTCCTCCTCTGGGTGGGTGAGGGGCTCCCTGGCTCCTCGGCTTCCATCAAGGCATTTAAGGCTCCATAAGGTCACTGTCTGCTGGACCCCTCTCTTTCCTCCTGCAGGACGGGACCCAGGCCTGCCTCCTGCCCTGTCCCAGCCCTCGGCTCCTAAGTGTGTGTGTGAGGCGGGGCTGAGGAAACAGGGGGGTGGGTGGCAATGCAGAAGAAAAACCCAGCTCCCTTCTTTTATCTGGCTGTCTCCAGGGCCCAGGGACAGCCCTGGGGCTAAGCCAACAGAAGGGTCATCTCAGGTCACCTACCAGTTTGTCCAACCTCCAGTCAAGGTCCCTCCAACTCAGGATGGGGCACTGCTCCCAGAGAACCAAGCGTGCACCCCACCACCCACCACCACGTGTCCAGAGACCCTGCCTTGTGGCGGCAGGGAGTGAGTACGCTGTTTGGGGAGGAGCAGGAGGGCCAGCCTGGAAGGGTGGCTGGAGCCCCGCCTCCACCTCCCACTCACCCAACAGGCAGAGCCACCTGCGGGGGTTGGGGGGGGTGTTCAGGGAGCTCCACCTGGTCACCACCAGGGGTGACCTCCTCTTCCTGCCCCAGGAAAACAGGGACAGAACCGCCACCCGGCTAAGGTGGTGGAAACAATGTGTTCCCAGAGACAGGAGACAGAGAAAGACAAGGGGGAGCAGCCGTGTGGACCTAAAAGCCCAGAGATGAGACACGAAGGCAGCGGAAGTGATAGACGCTCCAGACAGCCACCCCCACCAGCCCCTTCAATCACTGCCATCCCTCCCGCTGCCTCCCGCCACTTTGCTGGCTCCAAGGGCCCCTGGGGACTCCCAGGACCTTCCCCTCCTGCCGGCCCCTGGTCTGCAGTCCAAGCCTGCCGCGAGCCCCAGACCCCTGACACTTACTATGATAAGCAGGATAAAATAGATGAAGTTGTAGAAGGAGTGTGCATCCATCACGTAGTACATGATCTCCACCCAGCCTTCCAGAGTGATCACCTGCAGCCAGCACAGAGGACACAGACGGCCTGAGACAGGACAGCCAGACAGCCAGGCCAGCACCCCACACAGAGGCCCTACTGTGTGCTGCGACACGCGACACACGGCTTCCATTACGTCCCACAAGGGCTTGGGGGGCAGCCGCCTCGTCCCCGCCAAGCAGGTGAGGAAACTGGGGTTCAGAGAGGCAAGTGCACTCGCTCAAGGTCACACAGCAGGCAGGAGGCGGGCCAGAACGGGAACCCTGGTCTGTCTGGCGCAGAGCCCACCCTGCTTCCCGGCTGTTGGGCCTGGGCGGGATGGGGTGCAGACGCAGGGTTTCAGCTTCTTCAGTCCTTGGGGACAGCAGAGTGCCCCTGGTGGGGCTGGGTGCAGCTCAGAGCCTGGGAGCGTGACAGGAGGCGGCTGGAATGACTGTTTCCTCCACCCCGCCGGACCCCTTCCTGGGGCGTCCCCAGCCATCTTATCTGGTTTGCTGGAGCTCAGAGCAGCATCCCCACTTTTGGGCCAGAACAGAGGCACAGAGAGGCCAAGCAATACAGCCAAAGTCCTACAGCCCCAGTCCTAAAAATACCCAGCTATCCTCTGCAGAGCCAGGCGGTAGAGTCAGCGCAGGGGGCCACTCAGTGCAGCAAGCACTACGGAAAAGTGGACTCTGAATGCCTGTCTGTGCGCTGCTGGGTGAACCGTCTCCCCGCTGACCAGCTGAGGGCACCACTCCTTGGGGCTCCCGCACCCAGGCCTGGGCTCCGACTCTACCTTCCTCCCCAGACCCTCTGCGGGTCCCCGCCCTGCCTTGGCCACTCCGTGCTGGGACCTCTGCCCCCACGCGACCTGGGGCTCTGCAGGGGGCACAGGCTTAGGGCTGGGCACATGCAGAGATGAAATCCTGGCTTTGCCATTTGCTAGCCATGCAGTCCTTGGCCAGCTGAAGTGCCTTCTCTCTCTGAACCTCAGGCTCTCTGTAAAATGGGCACCACGGCACCTGTCACGCCAGCCAGGCTGATGTCAGTGAGATGGGGTGGCAAACACCCAGTGCAGAGCCCGGCCTGCCTGGAGGAGCCGCCCGCAGCCCGCACCCGTCCCACACCTGAGTGGCCTCACCTGGAAGATGACGATCCAGGCGTACCCGATGTTGTCAAAGTTGATGGCGCCCTTGTGGGGGTTGGCGCTGCCTGTGCGGCACACGTTGTAGTAGCGGTTCCAGTTGACACAGAGGCCACTGGCATTGAGGTCCTGGCGCCCCGCCCCGAAGTCATAGATGTCGTCCTTGGACAGGCAGCACTCTCGGCCCTGCTCCTTGAGTGGGGGGATCTCATGGCAGCCCATGATGCCATTGTCCCCCGACAGGGAGCAGATGAAGGGCATCTCGTCATCCTCCTCTGGCTGGTAATAGGGCGGCAGTGCCACATCCCCTTGTCTGTCCACAGGTGGTGATGGGGGAGAGGGGAACGGGAGGGGTCACTGCCACGAAGGCCAGGAAAGGAGAGGCCATGCCATGGCAGGACTGGCCCGAAAGGCCCCATCTCTGCCTCCAGGCCCGGGCACACACCCTACCCGCCTTTCCTGCTTCCATTACGGTCATGAAACCCTCCACAGGCCGACTGTGACCCCTTTCTAGGGTGCCATCTTCTGGGAGTCTTCTCTGGGGGACCCTCGCCAGGGTTCAACAGGGCTGATTTTGAAGCGACACTGTGCCCCATGCACTTCCATCCTTGTGTCCAGGGGGCAAACACAACTGCCTCCCCAGCCCCAGCCCTGCACCTTGTATGGTCGGCACAAAGCAGGGCTCAGTAACCAAGTGCTGGATTGTACTGATCCAGAGCACAAGGGTGAGATCCTGTCTTCCCCCGCCCCTTTCCATGGAAGTGACCCTGGGCTGGGCACTTCCCCTCACTGGACTTAGGTTTCCTCATCTATAAAAAAAAGATTCTGGTCATACAGGGTTTATCTGGGCTTCACCACAATCCTAATCAAAATCCCAAAAAGATTTTGTCTATGGAACCTGGCAGATGGTTCCAGGATTTATATACATGGAAGACTGATCAAGGCAGTTTTTTAATGGTAGAAAGATCAGTGGGAACCAGCCCTACAAGAGGGCAAAATACTGTACAACTATAATTATGAGAATGGTGGTATCATTTTAACAGGACCTGGAAGATTAGTGGGGCACCAAAGAGGGCAGAGACAACCCTTGTACAAAAGGCAAAGGTAAGAACGAGATCATCTACACCCACTGGAATTTTCAGGGATGTCTGAACAGAGTCGGGGGAAGGAAAAGGGGAAACGGACACTCACATGCACTGCTGGTAGAGTGTACCCTGTACGACACCTGTGGGGCAAAACTGGCAACAGCCACCAACAATCAAAACGTCACACCCAAACCAAATATGCAGGGCCACCACTTCTAATAAGGGCACCATGGCAATTCCATGGATAAAGGACAGACTTTTCAACAAACAGCCCTCAGACAAGTGAATACACACTACAGAAGTAAATAAATCCCGACTATCCCTGCCCCAGCCAACCACTGACCATATACAAAATTATTTGAGATGGAATAGACCCAAATGACAAAGATAAAACAAGACAGCTTCTCAAAGAAAGCACTAGAGAATACTTTCAGGACCTTGGGTCAGGAGAAAATGCACACAAAATGCAATGCTAAAAAATGACTGATCGACTGAACTTCATTCTTGTTTTCAGTTGTTTTGGGGGTTCATCTGTTTGTGGTCCTGGGGTTTGAACCTGGAGTCTTCACACTGAGCAACATCCCCAACCCTTGTTATATTTTCTTTGGAGACAGGGTCTCACTAAGTCATTAGATTGCCAGGCTGGACTCGAACTTGCAATCCTCCTGATTCAGTCTCCCAGCCTGCTGGCATTACAGGCACACACCACCACAGCTGGCTTGAAATGCATCTTGAACTAGGAGTTTCTGTTTCTGTTCATTAAAAGACATTATGGGGGCTGGGGGTTTAGCTCAGTGATTAGAGTGCTTGCTTTGTAAGCACAAGGCCCTGAGTTCGATTCCCAGCACCAAAAAAAAAAAAAAAAAAGACATTATGAAGGGAATGAAAAGTAGTACCTTCATCCTCACTTCTATGAGTGAATTCACTGAGCAAATATGCTGCTTCTTATTTATCCAACTATTGATCTGGGTCATTTCTGGGTTGGAGGCCCTTATGACTCAGAAATACTCTGGTTCGCATGTCCAGGTAGATCTAAAGCATCCTTCCTTTTGAGCAAATACCAGGAGCAGCTAAAGCTCTCCCAGCCTTCCACGAGGGCCAGATCAAACCCCTCAGTGCAGTAGGAGTGTCCCTATGCTCATATCCTCAGCAACCACTGCCACCAACGGTGTTCTGATGTTAACCATTCTGCTGAGCGTCACAGTGTCTTACTGTGGTTTTAGTTCTATGCCCCTAGAGACCAATGATGACAAATGCCTTTTCACATGGTTATCAGCTGCTTGGTGGCCCCTTGTGAAGCCTGCTAAGGTCTTGTTGGCCATTCTTAATTAGACCTCTTTCTTGTCCTTATCAGTGTCTACTAGTTCCTTTTTATTCTGGATTTGAGTCCTCCCGTGGTTACGCGTATTGCAAATATTTTATTCCAATTTGAGTTTTCCTCTTTAGACTTAATTACTCCTGAAAACCCATGAACACAGCTCTGAGTCACACAGTGCTGAGAAGGTTCCAGGCCCCCATGGGTATCCGGCTGAGCAGCAGAGTCCCTGTATCCTTGGGTGCAAGTTGGGAACAGCTGGGTAGAGCTGGGACACAGGGGCCAGCGTGGCCCCACCTCTGCCCAGCAGGCCTACCCTCCCGGCCTCCCTGCTCATATCAAGTACACTCCTTGCCTGCTCTCCCATGGAAGAGCCCAGGGAAGGTGGGCACCTGGGTCCTGCCTGCATCCAGGCATCCGTTCCAAAGACCTGCCTCTTGGGTGCAGCAGGTCAGTGATATCGGGCAGCACAGTCAGGTCCTGTGGTCACCACCCAGCCTCCTTGAGCTCTAACAGCCCCTGTCCCATCCTTCCCCAGCCTCCGCTGCATCTTACCCTCCACCCAGGCCTAATCAGTTGGGAGCACAGTCTCGGGTCCAAATCCCAGCCCTGCAACTCACATGCTGTGTGGCCCCAGGCAAGCGGCCTCACAGCTCTGAGCCAGATGGAAAACACTGCTGGTAACACACTCCCCTCCCGGGTGTTGTGAAGATCAGAATCTCCCCTGCTGAGAGTAGCACCCAGCACAAGTCAAGTGCCCCGTAAACACCAGCTATCTCAGCCCTCGTCACTCAGGATCATCCTCTGGCCACACTGCCACTCTGTATGTTTATGAAGCACCGCTGTGCCTCAGCCCTGAGCCAGCCCCAGGACGCCCTGGGTGGCTTGATACACCCCTGTGACCCCAGGTGCCGTCTCGGCTTCCTGGCCAGTGAGACACACAGGTACCCTGAGCTCCAGGAGACAGCCCTCACCGGCTCACACTCACTCTGTGCTTCCTGGAGCCAACCACTGTCCTAAGACGCCACATATTCTAACAGGTCATCATCTCACAGCACTACCCTGGGAGGGAAACCAAGGCATGGGGTGTTGCGGCCACTTGCTCCCAGGGTCACACAGCCGGCAGAGGCAGAATTTGAACCTGAAGGCCAAGCGCTATGCTGCTACCCCTCACCACCCTCAGCCGTGGGGCCTCTGGCAGGAACACCCCCCTCCCTACCTGCCAGGAGACGGGCTCAGCTCAACATCGCATCCCTGGGGATTCAGGAAGTCCCTTCTGTCCTGCCCCCACCGCTGCGCTGGCCTCGGGTCTCCTCTGGCCTCTCAGTCCCACTGCACTCAGGTGCAGGTCCTCTGCAGGCCAAGCAAGGAAGGGGTCTCTTGTCCACCTGGCCCTTGCAGGTGCGTATTCATGGACTGACACCCACATGGCCAGGAGGGCCTGCAAGCCTGGCAGGAGCCCTGCTGTGTGGCCTGGGTGAGTCCCCTCCCTCACGTGGCCTCAGTCCTCATCTCCACAGTGACAGGCTGGATGGAGGCTCCCCAAGGCCCCAGCTCCAACCTGCAAGTGTGCTGACCCCAGGAGGGACCTGCTCTGCCTGGCCCTCAGGCACCCACTGCCAGGCCCTGCCGGGAGAACACGCAGAGGGCAGTGGGGACATCCTGTTCCCCTCCCAAGACCCTGCCTATCTCTCCCAGATCCTGAGCTGCAGTCTTCTCAGAGTCCAGGGTCTGGGTCCCCAGAACACTTCCTGCTGCCTCTTGGTGAGTCCTGGTTACCAGCTGCTCTGCTCTGGGCCCTGGCCCAGGCCTTCTGGGCTGTCGTTTGAACCTCACCACTGCTCCCCACCGTCCCCCACCTCCCTGCTACAGGGCGAAAGGCCCAGGACGACCTTGGCCTTGCTGTCCACCCAGACCTAAACTTTACCAGTCTTCTTCATGCAGCATCAGTGGTGCCTCAGCCCAGTAGGGCCTGTAAGGCAAGACCTCCCACCCTAGGAGAATGACACCCCAGCTCAAGAGCAGAGGAGAGGATCGCCTTTCCATCTCAGCTTTGTCTCGCTTCTGAGGGTCCCTTGCTCCCTTGACATCTATTCCCACTTGGAATTCCCCTTCCTGGGTGGGGTGGGCCAGACAGCGTTCCTCTGTAACACTCTGACCCAAGCATGGCACAGCGGCTGCCCTCCATTTCCCTCACCACAGCTGAGACAGGACTGGAGCCACCGCCCAGGCCCGGGGCAGGACAACAGGGAGACACAGCCAGGAACCAAGATACGGGCCTCCTCCCACAAGGCCAGGAAGAACCACAGTGCTCTTCCCCTGCATCCATTCACTCATCCATTCAGCCTCTCAGTCATTCATTCAACAATCAGCTGGGGCCCACCTTTCCCAGCCTGTTCCAGGCCGCGGGCAGAGAGTAAGGAATGGGTGTCCCTGGCCTCATGAAGCACTTGCATTTCAGTGGCCCCCAAGACCAGCTAAGCAAACGGATCCCAAGACACCCAACAACCACGGAACCAGACCGACACGTGAGCTGCCTGCAGGGAGGGACAGGCTGGGAAGGAACCCAGCAAGATGGGGCAGCCTCGAGTTTGGGGCTGTGGTAGTGAGGAGGGGAGGAAGGCTCCAGGAGTGACCCTCGGGCTGAGCCCAGGTAGTCAGGAGGGGTTGGCTACAGAAGATATAGGACAGATCCACGCAGAACAGACGGGCTGGGGGCCCCGTGGACCCCCAAGCTGAGTGCTCACACCTGCTCATATCTGTCTTCGAAGCCAGACGGAGAGAAGCAGCCACGGCCCATCCCCTCCCTACTGCCGCAGCTGGCTCGAGCCCGGCCTCTCCCGAGCGAGCGCAAAGCCCCTGCCCAGCCCACACAGGGCCTCACCTCCGGGCACCCCTTCCGTGGCCCACTCAGGCATCCCGCTGTCTCCCATAGCAATGGGCAGGTGGGCTAGCCCCTCCCAACCCGCTGTCCCCAGACAGACCCAGGAGACTCAGCCCATCCCATGCCAAGTCCCCGCACCTCCTACGGGTGTCCCCAGTAGGACCAGCTCCCAGCCTGGCACTCCTCTGTCCGCCGCCCCCGCTCGGCGGGCCCCGATCCCCCGTCCCCAAGGGAGGTGAGTCTGGGCATGAAGCAGGAGCCCCAGGCGCACTCACATGGTGAAGTTCTCTTCCAGAAAGCACCGGTTGCGCAGCAGGCCAGCCCACAGCTGCACGCCGATGATGCCAAAGATGAAGAAGACAAAGAAGCACAGCAGAAGCACATTGCCCAGCATGGGTAGCGTGTCCAGGAGCAGGTTCACCAGGATCCGCATGCCTGCGGGGCGTGAAGGGTGCGGTCGTCAGTCAGGAGCAGGGTGGTGAAATGGGGAGGGGCGAAGGAAGGTGGGACACCCAGGTAGGGGCTCCTCCTGCTCCAGCCTGTGCGAGCACCAGATCAGCCCTCCCCTTCCCGGCTGCTCCTCTCCGGAAGCCAGGGAAATGGCTCTGGGCCCCACCGCTAACTCTCAGCTGAGCCAGCAGGCATTCAGGGGACACTTCTATGGCCAGGTGGTCTCCCTCCAGTCTCTGGGCTTGGTAGCACCATCTCTATTTTATACCAGGAAGCAACGGGAGGTCCAAAGAACTGAAGCTACACACCCGTGTCACACAGCTAAGAAGCAGCAGGGTCTGGATTTAAACCAGGTGGCCTGACATCGACTCTGGCTCTCCCTCCACAACCCATTCTTTTACCCATGCTGTTCCCTCTTCCTGGCAAGCCTCTATTCAACCACCCCTGCCCTGGGAACGCTTTCTCTGTGAAGCCTTCCAGACCCTTTCTCACTCTGTCCCCGGTAGAGTCCATCTCTCACTCTCCCACTCTAGGCAATCTCACCACCTCTGACCTAGCCTCGGCTGCCATGTACAGTTATGCAGGTTGTATACTGCGCAACACTTGCATCAACATCTAGCCGTCCAGCCTGAGGGCACGGTTGTCTGTTTACCCTCCTGTCTCATCTACTGGGCTGTAAGCTCCTGGTAGCAGGGTCTGTGTCTGAGTCACCTCGGTGTTCCCAGAACCCAGCAGGTCCTGGCTCGGCCAACATCGCTTGAATGACTGCTCATGAACCACTGATGGGCTCAGTCATGGGAGGAGAGGAAGCTGGAAGGGGAGGACAAGAGGACAGTGACAAGTAGAACAGCAGTCCTGTCCAGGTTTTCGCTTATGCCAGGGGTGGTGCTGAGGTGGTTATTAACGAGGCTAATTATTTGGATTTGCATCATGAACTCTGTGTGGAGTGACTTCCAATCAATAATTAATACCCACCCCCTTCCTCTCTCCCCACAAAACTAGGTCAGCCTCCTCTCAGGGAGGAACGGGGCTTCCGGGCAGGCTGCTCCATCCCACCAAGAGCCGCCAGGGGCTCCACACCCCACCGTCCTCCACCCCCCCAACAGGGGCGCACAGGGTCCCCACACGATCCACACAAACAGATCCAGCTGACTGAAGTCGGTCAAGGGCAGGCCTGCCCGGTGCCTCGCCATTCATTCACGCACGGAAACACACGCATGCGTACATTCCTCCAACATCCAGTCACCGCCTGCTGTATGCCTCGCACAGCGCTGAGCACCCAGAGGATGGAGAGATGAACAAGACCTATTTTGTCCCGACCTCCCAGAACTCACAGCCTATCAGTGAGGGGACCACAGTGCTAAGTTGTGTCCGAGGACACAACTGGGGAGAGGCTGGCTTTGAGCTGGGCCCTGCGGGACACGAGGTGCTTGCCAGACCAAGGAACGGAGGTGACCATATAGGGCACGCCCAGGGACCTGTGGGTCCCCGAGGAGGGGGCCCCCCCGTGGAGGGGGCCTAGGAGTGTGGGGCTCAGAAGGCTGGTCACTATCATCTACAGATTTCCAGGCAGCTCAGAAGGGGCAACACAGGCTGCAGGCAGCAGCTGGCAGCAGCTGGCGGAGAGGCTGGACCAGAAGTGCTGGAAGGAGGCACTCAGCAGCGGCCCACTGCTCAGGGCTGCTCCCTCGGGCCGGCCTTCATTGCTCAATTAATTACATTTCCCTTGTTCTCTGGGATATTGAAATTCCGAAGGGCTCTGAAAACCTCCCCACCTGCCTTCCCGAATGGAGCCTGCCTCCCACCTTCCGCTGCCCAGCTGGGCCCCAGCTCCCTCCGCAGCCCTCCCCGGGGCCCCTGAAGTCCCAGGGCCACAGAGCCAGGCGTAATTAGCTAATTAGGGGCTTAGAAGGAGCTCACAGCCTCCGTGCCAGGAAAAGGGCCGCAGGACTAGGGAGCCAGGAGGAGCCCGAGAGACTCCAGCTAAGCTTTCTTTTATGTCCTCAGTCAAGTAATTACCAAGGCGAGTTGGATGGTGACACTGAGCCCTTGTTCCCCTAGTGCCAGGCCCAAGAGGTGGAGGATGCCAAGGCAGGGAGAGAAGAAATGGAGGCAAGAACAGAGGTGGGAGATAGAGGCAGACGCACAACAGGTAAAGCAGGAGAGGAGAGGAGAGAAGGGAGAGGGACAGATGGAGGGCAGATAGGTACATGTGCAAGTGCACACAGTGGAGAGACAGACAGACAGACAGAGAACAAACTACCTTTACATCACCCTCTAAACTGTGCTTCCTCTCTAATCTCCCTCCACCTTCCCCAACCAAGCCCTCCTCCTCCAGATAGCCTTCCTGGTTCCTTCCGCAACTAGTCACAAAGTTCCTGCCTCCGGCACCCTCCCCACTCAGCCTCCCTCAGGACAGGTATGAGCCAGATGACCCCATAAATGTGGCTGAGGACCCACTCCCAGCCACAGAGGGGACGGATCTGGGTCCCAGTCCCGACTGAGTGATTTAGAGGCAAAGCTCATCCTCTCAGGGCTGGGGATTTAGCTCAGTGGTTAGAGTGCTTGCCTTGCAAGCAGAAGGTCCTGAGTTCAATCCCCCGGCACCATAAAAAAAAACAAAAAACTCATCCTCTCTAGGTCCCCAGTGGCCTTGTCTACAGAAGGGGACAGCAAGCTGGGTGTGGTGGCACATGACTGTAATGCCAGCACTCTGGGAGGCTGAGGCAGGAGGATCCTGAGGTCAGATGCTCGCTGTCAGGGAAATCCTCACCCTCGGTCCTGCCCCTCACTCCACACCCCTGTCTGTCCCCCACCTGTCTCTCCAGTGACGTTGCGATCTGGGGGTGTGACCGAGGCCCATGATGGGTGGCAAACGAGGGAGTTGTTCCCCCTCTCTGCCCTAAGGGTGGAGACCCAGTCCTGAACTCTCTTCCAAGGGAAGCAGGGCAGTGGCTGGGCGGTGACACTCCTCAGTGGCCATAGGGAGAGGTGACAGAGAAGGGGCACGACTCCTCACAGGCCTCTCCCCTCCAGGTTCAGGGTCCACAGACAGCACTGTCAGCCCAGATTAGCCAGCCACTCTGCCAGGCCAGCTCGAGTAGAAACCTCCAGACACGTGCCAGCCTGTGGCAGGGAGGGCGCCAGGAAGCAGGGGGCCTGGCTGTGGCCTGGCCCCAAGGTTCCATGATCTCTGGTCTGTCCAGGGTGTCAGAGGGCACTGAGCGACCGGGAGAAGCCGTCTGCTGCTCCTGCCACTGCGGATGCCAACTAATCAGGGGCACAGTGGGTGCCGGGGAGGCCGGGCCAGGCAGCAGACGGCCAGGCTGCCGAGGTCACAGCTGCCGGCCCGTGTCCCATCCCTGTGGCTCCTGGCCCGGGTGTCTGCCTGCAGGAAGGGCTGCGGCTCGGTCTCCTCTCTGACCCCAGCTGACCCCAGCTGGCCCCAGCCCGGCCTGGTGGCCCCAGTGAAGGAGTGAGTCAGTCAACCAACACCAGCACCCGGAGCCCACGCACTCCCGATCTGTGGGACAAATCTCAGCCCTTGACCCTGGGCACAGCCCCAGCTGCTCTTCCTGTCCTGTCCCCAAGTCACAGACACCTGGCCAGATGTTCTCCATCCGCTCATCTCCCTCTCCATTCCCCAGGGGGCTGCCAGGAGCTGCCAAGGACAGACAGCCCAGAGTCCCAGGTGTGGCCGGGCCAGGGCAGCCCGCAGCCGTCCTTTGCTGCCACCAATCCCTAAGGAAACACCCACTCTGGGAAAACCCAAACTCCTGCAGCTCATGGCACAGTTCTTTTTCCCAGACCCCACCCAGGACAAAGCTCTCCAAAGGGCCAGCCTCAGGGCCCACTCAGGGGTGGGTAGTAGTTGAGCTGGGATTGTGAATCCACAGCCTGGACTTGGGGTACTGCAGCTAGAGGCAATATGGCAACCTGCACCTCCACAGGGACTGCCCTGTTTCTAACTAGAGAAAAACACACCTTGAAAGAAATCAGGAAAGCCAGGGGCAGTGGTACATGTTTATAATCTCAGCACTCTGGGAGGCTGAGGCAAGAGGATCACAAGCTTGGGCCCAGCTTAGGCCACTTGGTGACTTAATAAGATTGTCTTAAAATAAAAAATAAACAAAGGTCTGGGATGCAGCTCAGTGTGAAGATCCTAGGTTCAATCCCCAGCACTGTCCCCCCAAGAAACCAACAGAAAAAAACCCCTCCTGACTCAAGTCCTTCCTTCCTTGCTCCCTCCCCAGCCTGCCCTTCAGGGCCTTTCCTTTGCTTTACCCATCAGAGGTGGGGCCAGGCCAAACACTGCAGAGGTGGCCCAGAAGGACTGATTTTACAAGATTCCTTAAAGAGTACCCTGATATCCAGGTCCTCACCCATCCTGGACAAAGTTGAGAACCACATGTCTAACCCAGCTCCTCCTCCTGTACTGTGCAAGTAGGGAAACTGAGGTCTGTATCACACAGTGGGCTTATGGCAGAGCTGAGACCAGAACTTGCATCCCCTGACCCTCAACTGAATCTTCATGGTTGATTGCGTTGCAGCCTATGCTGGTTTGTTTGTTCTGTGGTACTGGGGGCGGAATCCAGCCAGGGTCTATGCACTGAGCTACAGCCCCAGAACTTTTTATTTTTATTTTGAGACAGGGTCTCACCAAGTTGCCCAGGCCAGGCTCAAACTTGCAATCCTCCTGCCTCAGCCTTCCAGAGTGCTGAGATTACAGTCATGGGTCACCCTTCCTGACCTCCACAGAATTTAAATGGTAGGCTCTATCACTCCCCTCAATTTTACAATCAATAACCCCAGGTTTGATTTTGCCTGATACCCGCTCTCTAGCTTGCCATCTAGTGGCGAAACTAAGAGCTGCAGGCCAATGCTGAACACATCCCGGGGCAGACACAACCCTAAAGATGGGAGGACTAGGAAAGTTTCTGGGAAACTCATGTTTAGAAAGAGAAGAAACCCACAATAGCCCTCCAGGAAGACCTTCTAGGGGCCCACACTCCCTCCCAAGTCATTCATTCCCTGGTGACTCTGGCCAGGGGAGGGGCACCCTAGAGCAAGTCCCGGCCTGGACAAATGGACCTCAGAGACCCCACAGGCTCTAACGGCCTCTGGCTCCTGGTGATTAAAGTCCTCTCGGACAGGAATGTATCTTAAGGTCCCTTCTGGTGGCCTTCTGGAGGTTTTAACACTCCAGTCTCTCCAGAGGATGATGGGCTCTGCAAGATGGGGCTGCTGTGGAGAAATGGGGGCCCCAGGGGGGCCATTAGCAGGGAGGAAGCCCAGAGGACAAGCTCGGCTCCTAGCCGGCTTCCTGGGCAGGAAGCCTCTGTAATTGGAGCCTCCAGGAGCTGGGATGCTGGGCTGGTGGCTGATCCTGCCCTTCTCCAGAGAACTGTGGACTGGCGCTGGGGACAAGGAGTGACCTCCACAGTCAGGAGCCGCTTAATGAGCTCTCCACACAGCAGGAGGGTGGCAGGGGACACGGAGGGAAGGAGAATCACGGGCACCTCCCATGAGTACACTACAGAAACAAGTCCACACGACACACGCGCACTCCCACGCGGGCACACACACGTGCATACTCTCACACATCCATGCGTCTTCACATGTGCACACCCCACATGCATGCAGACCCTCCCATACACACACCCTCACATGTGCGGCCATCACATGCACACACACCCTCATGTGTGTACACGTGTTCTCCCACAGACACACGCAGGTCCTCGCCCCTGCACACAGAAGCACAGAAGCCACCCAGCCAGCATGTGGCGACCAGCAATCTGAGTGTCTGTCCCGCGCCCCCGTCAGCCTCTCCCACTCGCAAGCATCCTATCACCCTGCTGTGGCCCTACTTGCCCAAGACTTGCTTCGAGGCTCACAGTGCAAAATCACGTGTTCTCAGTGCCCCTTGGTACGACCCTCAGCCCTGCACACACAGCCCTGAAAGCTGACAGGCCCATGGGCTCCATGGCCAAGAGCGTGACAGTAGTGAACGTGGCCATCTCCTGGGGGACAGAAACGGGGAGCACTGAGGGGGAACCCAGGAACAGTGAAGCCCCCTGCTTTGCGCACACACTGCTGAGCACCTCCCCCCAACATGTCACCCAAGCCCAACATTCGATGACTGCCCAGACTCCCACTGGACCAGGAGCACCTCCTCTATCTCTTTGCTGCCCAGCCCCTGAATTCACCCGCCCCCGTTACCCAGAGTCCTCTGTGGCCCCCATGCCACACACCCCCCCATACCCTCTCCCATGGCTCCCATGGTCCTCAGGCACACAAGACCATCATCACTCAGCCCCATCCCCTCCATCCTCGAGCCCTGCTGGGCCCCACCCCTGCCCCTGCAGCACCCAGCTCCAGCCCTGCCCACTGCCCAGCGAACCCACAGGCTCTGGCAGTCAGCTCAGACCCCACCTCCTGGGGGAGGCTCTGGTCACACAGTCCAGTCCCCCCGCCCTGCCACCTCCAGCTGAGCACCTGAAGCCCTGCATTTATCACCTGCCACAGCGCTGGGCACTGAGCAGATGGAGCCCACCTTCTGGCCCATTTCTCAGTAAAGTCAGGCGGGGCACAAGGGACAAGAACCTGCACGACTAGTGGGCCGCTCTGGTTGGGAACTCAGTCCCTGCTGTGGACCTGCTGCGCACCCCTGGCTGGTCATAGCCCTCTCTGGTCCAGTTTCCCCATCTGTTGGGCAGGGGAAGGATGGTTTTGAACCAGGGGATCTCTAAGGAGCCTTCTAGGGTTGTGGGGGATGAGGGGAAAGTGGAGCTGCCCCTCCACCGCCTCTCCGGAGGCTCCAGGCCTGGCCCCTCGGTCTGCTGGGTGGCTGCTTCCCTCCCCCATGGCATCGGCTCTTGACACTCCCAGATCTCTCCTCCCCTCCCCACACCTCTGCAGCTCTCAGGAGCCCCTAGAGTTCCCCACTGTGTCAGGGTGGCCCAGAGCTCCTCTGTGCCAGTGGCCCTTCTCTGAACACACAGGAATCAGGCCACCCTCCAGGCTCATCCAGCTCCCACCTCCTCCTGGTCACCCTGCTCCCGCGCTGTCCTGGAGCATGGCCTCCAGTGCCCACAAGTCAGGCCAGCCCCACAGCAGAGAGGGGGCCAGCCGGGGCATGGCCAGCACTGAGTGGGGGAGGAGACAGATGCACAGGGGGACAGGGAGAGAAGCAAGGATCCAGACCAGGCCAGGAAAAGAGCCAGGCACAGAATGGACAGAACTCTGTTCAGGTCACTGCCCTGTGTTTGAATTGCTGTGTGACCTTGTGGGAGCCACTTAACCCCTTTGGGTGTCACACAGGCTGTTGAGAGGATTAAATCAGACATCAGTTCGCCAAGTGCCTGGATGGATGGCAGGTAGGTGGATGCTTACACAAGTTCCTGTCCTTCCCCAAGAGGACAGAAAACCCTGTGCAGCCAGGATCCTCCTCTTCTCCCTCCCAGGCCCCAGGCCTCTCCTGACATGGGGCAGTGGAGGAGCCAGAGACCGAACTGGGCCCTGCAGCTACTGCTCTCTGGCAGGGTACTCGAATGGGTGCCTGTGTCTCAAGTCTGTTTCCACGTCTAAAATGAGAACAGCCCACTCCCACCCTACCCCGACCCCCAGTGACTGTGAGGCTTGCAAAGTCCAGAGATGCAAACGGGACAATGCTGGGCAGACATCAGGGTTTGTGGTGACAAGATGACCTCTCTTAACGCTGAGCATGGGGGGTGGGTGGGTGGATGGAGGGAGGGAAGGATGGGCGGACGGATGGATAAACAGGCAGGTGGGTGGACAGGCAGAGTGGCGAGTGGTACATGGTCCTGCAGGTGGGTGGGCGACAGAGCTCAAGTCAGCACAAGCGAGGAGTCAGGACTCACACGCTGGCAGAGTACTGCACCCTCCATCATCCTAAGCAGCTCTTTGCATCCTCAGGTCAGGTCCCCCTGGCAGTCAGAAGCCTGCCTGCCCCTAGAGGCACCTTTTGTTCCTATTCAGTCAGACTCCCCAGGATGCTGGAATCCAAGTTATTTTGGGACTCAGGTTTCAGGGTAACCCTATAGTGTCTTCACATCCAAATACAAGGTCACTTCTGTCCAGGCCTGTGAATGAACAGGGTGGCCTAGTGGGCTGGGGCCAGGGTGGGGCATGGGGAGGGAGACTCACTGGGCACACGGTTGATGGCTTTGAGGGGCCTCAGGACACGCACAGTGCGGATGGCTGACAGGTTGATGTTCTGAAGGTCCAGGGAGTACTCGACCATCCTGGGGAGAGAGGACAGAGTGAGGGACGGTGAAGATGTCACCCTGCAGGGTTCTCTGGCCACCCGGCCCACCCACACCCACCCTGCCTCAGACAGCATGTGGCTTTAGCCATCTCCCTGGGCGTCTACGGCCCTCTCTGTGAATGGGACCGGTGACAGTCACCCCCCAGACTGTGGGGAGGACTCTGCAGACACAGCGGGCAGAGTGGGTAGAAGGGACCGAGACATCGGCCCACTGGGAGGCCAGCATGAGGCCAGGCAGACCCTGCCCATGAGCCCCACCTGTGTCCCCCTGATTTCTAGAGCTTCTCCCCCACCCCGCTGGGCCATCCCGTTAGACCCCTTCCTGAGGGGAGAACTGAGGTGCTGAGGGGTTCCCAGCCAACTCCCCAGGGACCGTCCATCCAAGTCACATCGGGAGCCATGCTGTGAAGCCTCACTGCCCCTCCGGGCCCACTGAGCCAGGGGCCCAAGCCCCAGTCTGCAGGAGAGGACGAGGCTCAGGCAGGTGGCTTTCCGTGAGCTCAGGCAGGAGGTCTGAGCTCAGAGTCCCACCAGGCCTGGCCCCGGCCCAGGCGGCTCAGGCTGCAGCCCTGGAATGTGGTGGCAAAGTACACTGCTGTACTTTGTGGGTTCTCAGGAGGACCTTCACCTGCCCAGCTGGGCGCTGGCCTTGGGCTCCTGCACTTCCCGCCCGGGACTTCTGCTCCCACTGTCCTTCTGCCTGGAGGGCCCCCATCACTGTCCAATTCAGGCCTGAGCTTTCCTGCAGGCTTCCCGGAGCCTTCAGAGCCTCTCCTGGGGAGACTGCCCCCTCCTATGAGTCCAGCCCCCGCCTCAGGAGCACCAGGGAGAAAAGGCAAAGGCAGCAGGGGGCCTCAGCACTGTTCTGCGCCCTTCCTGTCCTCCTTAGGCAGCTGTCACACCCATCCACGCCCCCCGGCCTGCAGCCTCCTCCAGGGAGTCTCTCACAGCCATCTTTGGGGACCCTCCAAGGTCCCCTGTGCTTCCGCCAGATGCTGCCTGCCCCTCACTGAGGGACAGCTCCCCCACTGGGCACCGCTCACCAGACAGCCCCCACCAGGCTCCACCTGTCCTCATGTCAGCGTCAGCGGGAAGCAAAGGCTGTCCTCACCGCGGCAAACCTGTCCATGTCCCACCCCCTCCTGCCGAGTGAGAGTGGTTGATTGAGCAGAAGCTGCTTTGCCTGAGATGCCCCCATCCTACCCCCTCTCTCCCCACCTGCACGCAACGGTCTGTGCACGCGTCCACGTGTACACACACACACACGCACACACTCTCTCCGCGGACACCACCATGCACACATGCACACTCCTACTCAGCCCAAATTCAGACAGAGGGTGACCCAGAAAGTGACAGACTAGAACCTGAGACAGGGATGGGATACACACACACACACACACACACACACACACACACACACACACGCTCGCGCGGAACAGGGGGAGGAGAGAGGGGCCCTGGGGGCGCACTGTGAGGGAGTGGGGCCGGGTGAGGATTCCACACGTGGGTGAGCCAAGCTGTCATCTTTGTATTTTGTAGAAAGAGCTCTCCAGGGAGACGCGTGTGACAGAGGCACTGTGGGGGTGGTGTGCGCAGGCACACACAGGGGCTCACTCTGACACATGTACATCCGGGGCCTGGGGAGCCCTCTGCATGGACAGCCAGGCCCACCCCATCCACCCCACACACACACAGACCCTCCTCCTGTGGCCCAGTTCCCTGCATCCTGCCAGGCATGGGCACCAGCTCGGTCCCCCGGCTCAGGTGCACTTTGCTGGGCAGGCTGGTCCCCCAGCCCTCACCAGGGCCATCTGCCCGTGTCCTGTATCCCAGGGCCCAGAGGGCAGCCCCGCCTAGTGCTGGCAGTGCCCATCAGGGCTTGTGCCTGGGCAATGAAGCTCAGGGTAAAAACGAATGGGTGCTCTGTAGGTGGCTGGAAGACAGGGACACTTTCTGGCGGCTGACTGTGAGCCAGACACTGTCCTAATGATCTCCCGGTGTTGCCATTTGCCTATGTCATACCATTTGAGGGTGGCCCACTTCTCTGACGCTACCCAACCTCTCCCCATTTAACCCCCAACCAGGATACAAGCTGCAGCCACACAGTAGAGGCCTCAGGATGACCCGTCTGTCCCCCACTCCACCCTACAGTGTCTGGCACCAGTGGTTCTTCAGAATGGGGATGAGGCTGCCCTGCAGTATGGCACCTTAGTGAGAAATGGCGTTTGCCGGCATTCTGTGTTTCTCTATGACAGAGACGGTGGGAAGCGGCTGGCCCCGGGGTCCCGTGTGAGATACAAGCTGTGACTGGGTAGCACGGGGGTCCAGGATTCCCCAGGCAGTAAACTCTTCACTCTGAACACTCCTGGACCCCACTCTGCCACAGGCGGCTAATCAGATTCCAGACTGGCAACCCCTGCAGCAAGGACCTGAAACAGCCACACCTAGCAGAGCACTGGGACTCCCGAAGACTCACAGTCTGAACGGACCCATTGGGGACAGAGCCGGAGCCCCCTTTCCTTCGTCCCGGCCCTAACCTTCCAGGTCTTCAGGCAGGAACGCACTCTGCAGGGCCTGCTGCAAACATGCTCCTGAGACCTCACTGGTTGCAGCCCTCAGGTTCCCAGCACAAAGTACCCACTAAGGAAAATTTCTTGTAGAATTTAGTGTCGAGAGCTTAGTTCTGGGCTTACTGGCAGCTAAGTAGAGAGGGGAAATGAGATGTTACTAAGTGGATCCTTCAGAGAGCCTGTTTTCCTGAACATTTCTCCTTGGTCTTAACTCTCTCTTCTACATTTCATGACCCTATCAAGAGTGCTCTGCTACAACTTCATCCTCTGTCTGGGGGAGGAAGACAGGGTAGAAATGCACATGGTGAACAGGAAGCACTTAGTAGGTGGAGAGTGAAGAAGCCAGTGGTTCTCATTCCTCTCTGACAGGACAAAGACAGGAAGGGGGACACTGGACAAGGATGGGGAGAGACCAGAAAGAACAGAAAGTCCCGCCTCAACTCTTGTCCTGGGCATCTCGCTATCCTGCTGGCACCTCCTGTCAATAAGTCCACCCTGGGACAGCTGCTGACAGCTGGGCCACCCTTGTCCTAGATGGTGTCACCAGCCCTCTCTCCCGACACCCACAGCAGCCTCCCGCCTGCCCTGCCTCCTGCTTCCTCATCCCCCTGCCATGCACAGTCAATGCAAATATTCTAGAAACTCATTTTGTGTCACTTCCTTCCTCTAAACCCTCCATGGCTCCACGTGCCCTTACAACAGAGCCCAAGCCCCTGCCCTCAGCTTTCAGGGCCTCGCAGTCTAGGCTCTGTGCACCTCCCCAGGCCCTGCTCCTATCCTTAACCAAGGCCCCCCAGGCACCCTAAGCACAGCCTCCTCTGGCCCCTCGGCCTCCCTCCAGGGCCTCCTCCTCCAGGAAGCCTCCTCCCTCCCCGCACCGGGTCGCGACCCACCACTCTGCTCCAGCTCCCTCAGAGCTGCTCACACCACCTGGCCTGAGCCAAGGGCATGGGGACAGTCATCTACTCAGGAGGCAAGCACAGGAAGCATAGCGTGGAAGGGATGGGGAGAAGAGCCAATGAAGAGCTGGTCCCCAGGAGGTCACCTCCTGGCTGCTGGCACGATGGCATCCAGGCCCCTGAGAGCATGAGCAGAGTGCACCTCAGATCTGGACCCTCGGAGGGCGGAGGCTGGGGCGACACCCGCTGGTTTTAGGGACAAGGGACAGCTCCCATGGAGCTGGGGAGACTTTTCACCAGCCAGGAGAGAGATGGGAGGCTGCCAGCGAGCAGGGCGCCCTCAGAGGGCAGGAGCCGCCTGCTGAGGCGAGTGGGACCGGCTCCAGCACTCCCCGGGGTGCTGTCCACGCTGGGCCGCCCTCTCCATCTACTCCAGCTTTGCACAAAGGCTCACACATACACACACACACACATGCACACACACATATACACACGCACCGCCGCCCCCCAGCAGGCCCTCAGGGAATCATCTACCGTGAATAACAACTCCTGCTTTTGGCCAAGACCACCTGTGAGGAAGAAAACATCTTCCCCTGCTCCTCCTCCCACTCTGATGAGTGTGGGTGCTGAGTCCCCAGGCCCCACGTCGAGAAGTCAAGGTAAGGTAGGGGTCCATGAGTGGGTGATGAGCCACCCAGCTGACTGCCCTCAGGCCCCAGATAAGATATCACTTTCAGGAGTGAGAAATTAATTCCTAATTACACACTCACTTTATCACGAAGCTTCAGTGCTAAAAGTCTAAAAAAAAAAAAACAAAACCCCCACTACTTCCCGCCAGCTCCTGAGCGCCTAATTAGGTAAGCAATTTGGCTTTAAAGCAAGCACTTCCATCCTGGAACCAGCCGCCCAGGGAGGAGAGGGGCTGAGCTCAGTTCCTGCTGGGGGCCATCCAGGACAGGGTCTGAGGTGTCCATCCTGAGCCAGGAGTGGCAGGGAGGTGACATCAGTTCTAGGGGCACCCTCCCTGGTTCCTGCTGCAGAGCCCGCCCCGCTCCTGGCTCCTAGGAGAGGCCCAGGGACCCAGGTTCCGTCAACCAGTGGACTTGTCCTGGCTGGCTCAGAAGGGCCTCCCGAGTACTAGCTATCTGCCACTGCCGACACACCTTTCCTCTTGTCACCTCCCAAAGTCAGACTAGGAGGAAGCCTGGGCTCAGAAACAGTCCCACTGACACGTTCCGGTACGGGGGATCTGGGAACTCTGTGAGCCACCCCTCTGCCCCTGCCTCACCAGTCACCAGCTCCGGCCACCTCCAGGCTCACTAGCAGCTCTCTCTGCTGGCCAGGTGATCAGAAAACACAAAAGTCAAGGCAGTAAGAGCCAAAGAGGCTCCAGCAGTAGGATCTGGCAGCTCTCTGACCTCATGCCCGGCACTGGCCAGCATGCACCCAGCGATCAGGGCACCTCCAGCTCCGGAGGCGCCAGGCTATGTCAGGCTCCTGCCTACCTGGAGCATCCTCCTGGGTTTCCCAGTTCCCTGCCTTCGAGGAGCCAAGCTCCCTGCCTCTCACAGTGTCCCCTGTGCCTCTCAAGCCACTTTGGCTGGGAGGCAAGCTCTGTACACATCCCTGTTCCTCCAGGCTGCCTCTGATTCCAGCTGTGTCCCCAGCACCAGGCCCAGGCGGGCTCCTTATGTGAGCTTGTCAAACAAATAACTTAAGGGACAAGATCAGAAAAAAAAAAAAAAAGCTGGGAACTGACAAGAGGCAACACAAAATGACTGAGATCCAACATCTTTCCAGGAAATACCACACCCAGAGGATGCTTTCTGTGTGTTTTGCTGACAAAAATAGGGTGTTTTCTCAATCCTCGCAAGGGGCCCACAGGGGCTTTTTTAAAATGTGATTTAAGATGTAGCTAATGGAAGAGAAGCTGAGAGGTTGGGAATCACAGATCATCTGTCAGGAGGCAGCTGGGTGATGACTCAGGCTCCTGTTGCCTGATAGCCAGACCACAGCCTGCGATGACATCTCAGCACCCGCGCACAGTAGGTGCTCAGCAGAGAGAGGGAAGAGGGAAAGTATGGGGAGGATTAGAGAATAATAGCCCTGACCCTTGACTTCGGCCAACACCCTATGATGTATGGGTCATTTCACCCACTGCTAAAGCCTGAATGTTTGTGTGTCCCCCAAAGTCCTATGTTGAAATGCTAACCCCACCCAGGGGATGGGATTGGGAGGTGGGGCTCTTGGAGCCCTTGTGAGTGAGCCACCAGTTTATGGTATTTTCAACAGACTAAGACACCCATAGTTCCTCCTACAAATCCTGCACACCCAGGAGAAGAGAGGTCCTGAAACCCATTGACTGATAAGGAATCCGATGCTCTGAAACCAAGTCGGGCCAAGTTCAGAGATCGAGGGCATTTGGAGGACGAATGCTCGGCTGGTCACAGGGCTGAAGGGCTGCAAAACAGACCCCAAGCAGGTGGAAGCCAGGGCAGCCCCTTCTCCTTCCCAGCCCCTATCTCAGGCTCAAGATGCCCCATACATACAGGTCACCAAGGTGAACCTGAACGTCAGACAAACAATAAGTAACTATTTTTGTGTATGTCCCCATGCCCCTGGTGATGTCTGCCTCCCATGAAAGTTGGGACTAGTCTTGGCACCACCAGCAGGTGGGCTCAGCTGCTGGGAACGAGACAGGGGCTGTGGGGATCATTTCGGGTCCTACCAGAGTTTGGGGGAAATGTCCTTCTCAGGGGACTCACAGTCTTCTGAGAGTAGGTGAGGCTTCCCAAGTCCTCAGGGACAGACCCACTGGAATATTCTGGCCCCTGAAAGGTGACACCCCTAACATGGTGAGTGAGCCCAGGCTCCAGGGTAGCCGGACCTAAGCAATTCCACTTCCAGCCCATATAGACCATGTGACCTGGGCAGACTGTCTCTCAGCCCACAATTCCTCGTCTGTGAAATAGCTATGACAACCCTAACCTCTTGGTAACACCACTAAAGATGTAAAGGAGCCAGCCCAGTCAGTAAACATTAGCTCCTGGTGCACCACTTAAGCGGCGGTTCCTGCCTGCCCAAGCTCCGTTCTGTACCCCAAGGGGAACCAGACCTGGGTTTCCCTACTCCATCCTCCCAGGCTAGGAAGTGTCTGGACTGGGGGTGGGGGCCGACCTCACACCCTGCCACAGGTGGGCCTTCACCTAGGTCTGGCCAATGAGACCTCTGTGTCACCCCAGCCCATCGTGATTGGCTCAGGACGTGATTGGCCCCAGGTCAGCCAATCCAAGTCCAAGAGGCTCAGTTCCCCCCTCACAGAATGGTTGGGGAAGGAAAGGTGTCTTTCTGAATTGCAGGAAGTAGGCTGCAAGCCTGCATCTGCCTGCTGCCACCCTGCTGTGGAGAAGAAAGCTCCAGGGACACTAAGTAGGCACAGGAGAAGGAGCAAAGATGTGGGATGGGGATGCACAGTCTGGTGATATCTCTTAGGATTCTGAACCAGATGATCCTCAAGCCAGAGACCTCTCGGCTTCTCAGTAAGGGAGATGGCAGACTGCCTTCAACCAGGTCCGGCATTCCCTCCCCTGTTGCTGCCAGCGTCCTGCCTGACTCATGCCTGACTAGTGTCTAGCTCCTCAGCGCATGGCCTGAGACTCTCTGGTGACTGCCCCCCTCCCCCATGGTGGCTACCATCTTGTTTCCATGGAAACGGGGCCTACGCAGTGACCATCACCCTTTCCAGCCCTGCTCCACATGCAAATGAGAAAAACATTCATATGAAGATTCCCTCTGGAATCTTCCCAGGTCTGCACCCACCCAGCACAGCTCAGTTTAACAAAGATGACTCTGAACACCGTCTCCCCACTGCTCTTGAGTGCCTCACACGATAAACAGGAAACCAACGTGAACTAGAGTCTCCCCCCGCTGGGCCCAGCACCAGGCTCTGGGGACTCCAAACTGTTGACTATTCTCAGCTCTGCCCTCCAAAAGCAGATGGACCTTTAAAATCCAGGAGAAATCTTAGTACGAGGCCAAAAGGTGTCCTGGTTCTACCCACAGAGCACAGAGCCATGCAGGGTGGAGGTCAATCCCAGAGCATTCTGGGAAGAGCCCCAGCCTTGACCCTCTGACCTCCGAACATGGCTGGGTTGCTGGCAGCACCTGTGTCCATGAAGGCTGGTGTTTGGTTCTAGATTTCCCAACACAGCACAGCCCAACAGTGCTCCAGAGGCATTGACCAGGAGCTGCAGCTTGGTGGGAGGGTGGATGAAGAAACTGAGGCCCAGAGAGGAACATGGCGACTTTAGGAGTTGCCCACCCACTGTGCATTCTCTCTTCTTCCCCTCCAGCCTGACCCCAGGGAACAGCTCTTGGTCCTTTTAGCCAAGTTCTAGCGTGTTTTCTGTTTCCTCCCTTCCCTGCTGCTAAGGACAGCGATGAGATCGGATTCTGGCCACATGCACTAGGAAGGGGAGGAATATGGGAAAGAAAATGTTGTTTTCCTGATCCAAGTGGACAGGAGCAGCTGGCATGGCCCCATCTCCCTTCACCCTTCCTTCTGCCTTCAATTTGGATTCGACACCCACAGCTTCAGTCATTACTGCCTTGTCACCATGAAAAGGCCTGAAAAATCCCAAGGATGTCAGCCTCCATACCACAGGGCTGTCGAAGTAACTACCAACCTGGGCACTTGGTGAAAAAAGATATCAGGGATTGCCTGGTGCCACCATTGGGTGACTTTCCTATCACAGCCACACATATCCCTGATACACGCAGCAAATTACACAGAACTAGCTTCAACCCCAAGCTGTGCCCTTGGCAGCCTGTGACCTTGGACAAGCCACCCTGGCATAAAGAGGCATCTGTGAGGTGGACCTGACCACAGCCCCACCCTCCCGGAGCCCGTGTGCCAATTAAACAAGATGGTGCTTAGCTTTATCCCCCCGGAGCACCCCGCAAACAGTCGATGTTCCTATTTTCCTCAATCCCTTAATGGTGCCTGAGAGGATTCAATTTCCTTTGCTTTTTAAAGTCCCACTGATGGGACACTCTGGACGCAAGAACTCACAGCCGGCAACCGCAAAGGGGAGGTGCCTGGCCGATCTTTTTAGAAAGCTGTAGTCTCAGGCTGAGGAGGAACAATTCTTATTGACTTTCAGCTTCCCGAGAGTCCAGAAGAGTCGGGGTGGAGAAGCTTGTTAACAGACGCGCCCAAGGTATGAGAAGCCCTGACCCTGCCTCTCCCTCCCGCCCCCTGGCCGGGGAGCTGAGTGAGCTCGGCTTCTGTGATCTTCCCTCAATGCTGCTAATGACCACAGACATTCTTAGACAGGGTCCCTACCCCTCTGTCCGCAAAGGACTTCCACTGTCACAAAAATCATTCGGATCCTGGACACAGATGCAGAGTGGGTCCTCCCCAGGTATCTCCCCCTTCCTCCCGATGAGGGGCTGCCACGAGGGTCCACTGAGCTGTCTTCTCCGGGTGTGGCCCTCACACCAAAGCATCGGGGCCATCTGGAAGTTTGGTTGAAATGCAGATTCCTAAGCCCCGCCATCCCTGTTGGTGAAGCCCAGGAGTCTGCATTTTAACCTGTGCCCCAGTGATCCTGTGGCTCCCGAGGCTTAAGGAGCATGGAGAAGGGGTGAGAGTCTGCACACGTGCTGGGGGGCAAGGAGGCTGCCCACCCTGATCTGCACACTTGTCCTTCGGACGCTACCTCCTGGCTGCTGTCACAGCTGCAAATTTTCAAGGGCTTTCAGATTCAAGGCGGCTCCTGCTCCTGCACGTGCCCACAGTGCTCCTCCCGAGCTGTGCCCTGGGTGGCCTCCCCAGAGAGCAGCCTGGGAATTCTCCAGGAAGCTTTTACCAGGGCCTTCGGGCCCCTCCCACTGCTGGCAGTGGTCATCTCATTTGGAGGCTGGGGAGGCAGTAGAATTACCAGTGTGGTGCCCCAAAGGAGGTACAAAGATGAAGCAGAGCCCAAGTTCAACAAGGATGCAACTGAATATTTCATGACCTCCTAATGGAGAAAGCCAGGGAAAGTGCATCTAAGTGATCAGACGGCGAGGGGATTCCACTTCGCCACGAGCACAGGTACAAGGCTGGGCCTTGGCACACTGTGGAAGAGTCGGGTGTGGCTGGGCTGGCATCCTGGCCTGAGCACGCACAGGAAGCCACTGCAGAGTGGCTGGAGGTGGGAAGCCAGGAGGGCCCTGGAAGCTGAAAGTAACAGCAGTAAACACCAAAGTTGGCGTTTGGGTTTAAAGAAATCACCTCTTTTATCCCAAGGTGAACGAAACCTGGGGCTGGCAGGGGGCACGGCCACTCCCACAGTTCCGCACCTCACAGCCCACTCCACCTACCCCAGGCCAGGATCCTGCTCCCCAGCCAGGGACCCAGACAGCACAATGCAAAGCCAGCAGGGGAAGCAGGGGACTCTTCACCCAGAAGGGCTGTTTTACATCTGTCCCCTGAACTGTAAACACTGTAAGATCGTGAGGGGGCGTCTTGTTTCACCATCATGTCCCCACTGCCCAGCACAAGGTCCGGCATGTCCCAAATGCTCGGTATGTGTTGACTTAGTGAGTGAATGGTACCATTGGTTGGGAGCTACCAGAGAACAAATTTCAGCTCAGCAAAAGAACTTCCTGGCACATCGGGTTGTGCCAGTTAGCAACTGGTGGCCTTGGGGTGGGCAGTGAGTCTCCTGCAGGGGCAGCATGCAACCAATTAAGCCTGCTGTGATAGGTACAAAGGACGTGGAGATAGAGGCTGTGACCTCTAAGGAACCTTCAACTCGGAGGTTCTGTGTCACCCCTGGAGCTCGAAGGAGCCAGTAATTTGGGGAAGGGGAGGGGCAGGGAAAGAGGAGACGCGCTCAGGATGTCAGGCCTGTTACTCTGGAAACAGAACATTTATAGTGCTGAGCTTGGGGGGACTGTGGAGGATGGGTGAGCCACTTTGGGGACAGTGGGAGCAGGTGGGAGCGGGACCGGGGGCTGAGTGCTGGAGCCCAGGGTTGTGACTCGCCCCCCTGCCCTCTCTCCTCATGCTGTCCCCAGGGATCAGGAGGACTCTGAGCACAGGCGCAGGTCTGGTACACCTGTGTCCCAGCACCCGGCCCAGGGCAGGGACCTGCGTGTTCATGACTCTAGCAAAAAACACTCCGTTGATCCTGACCCTCAGCCAGGCAGTGAAATCATCTGCAGGCCCCAAAATGGAGTGGAGATGCAGGGCCCCTTGTCCACAGTGTAAGAATGTGAATGCATATGTTGCAGGCCAGCCACGCGCGCCCAGCCCCCCGGGTCCCACCCACCCCATCCCAAAGACCAAGAGAAGACATCAAACTGAAACCTCATGGCAATGCCGACGCCGAAGCCAGGCGGCTCCTCCCTCTGCACAGCCCAGAGCCCTGTGGTCTTTATTTATAAACAGGAGCAGACGGAAGGGAGCACTAAAGCAATAGAGAGGTGCTTTGAGTCCAAAGCAGGGAGTGGGGAAGACTCATGGGCGGCAGAGGGCACCGCCACTAAAACAAATGACTTCCCTGGGACAGGAATTGGGAAAAATCAGCCTGGAACTTGGAAATAAGGCAAAGGGCAGGCAGTATTTCTCACTGTGTCACTCTGGAGCATAATTTCACAGACCTAGCCACAGATTATTTCATTACCTAGGGGAATATACCTTTGCTTAGTTCACTATCTCTTGCTAATTAAAGGTCTAGAAGCCGTGAAATTACATGTTAACTTGTAGATTTTTATCTGGCGGAGATGCACATGATTTCTGCTCAACAGAAAAGATCTCCGCCCGCCACCAAAGGTTGTGGTTTTATTACCTGCAGGTCATTAACCTGCTTTGATTCTTGCCTCACTCTCTGCCCACATTCTTTCTCTGATGTCTGTTTTCCTAATTCTAACAGTCCCCTCCTTAATGAGCTGAATAAACCTGCGACACATGTTCACTCTAAGATTTGTGGGAAGGTCATTTTTTTCTTAACTTTTGGGAATTACACTTTGACACAAGGTTACTACCAGAATCAGGAAGGAATCTGAAGAAGCCTAATTAGTATCCAGAAGGAGATCTTGGTAAATATTGCATCCATAAAACAAGAACAGACACACGCCGTTCTGAAAAACTGAAAAACCCGAGGACAAGGAAGACAGAGGAAAGCAGCAATTCCCTCAGGGGCAGAGTGGGAACAAGGACACTGCTAGAAAGGTCACCAGTGACTCACAAAGAGGGCAAAGAAGTCCCTTGAAGAGAAAAGACATGGAGAAAAGGTAGGGAAGGGAATTTTCTAGAAGGACAGTCAAAAATGAGTAACAAGCAAAGAAGAAATAACAAGAGCTCTGTTCTGGGTCGAAGGAACACACGAGTCTGTTCTGTAAGTTCTACACCTGCCCTGGAGAAAGGTCTGGGCTCTGAAGGTAAAGAGAAATCTAAAAGAGCTCCCAGTGAGGAAAATGTCAGCTCTCTTCCCAGAAAGCAGAATTGGGCCTGCACTGAACCCTACAGTCTCAAATAGTCCACCCACAGGGCATAACACACGCTGAGTTCTAAGGCAGAAATTCATGACTTGAGAACCAGGCAGACACAGGAACTGTCCTTCCCAGTCTGAGATCAAAGGCGTGTGTACAGGCAGCCAAGATGGAAAGTGGCACTCTCCAATTTCCTTTTCATTAAAAATCTACTTAAGGATTTTCTCCAGCCAAACCAAAATGAGAACACAAGTGAATCTTACCAAGGAGGGGATGCAGTTCCCAGGAGCTATCTGAAGTCACCAACCTTCCAGTTAGGCCCAGATCCTCAAGGACCGCACAGTTCTGAGACTGAACGGAGCTGTTAGGAAGGGGCGCTTGGAAGGGGTGAGGCATTTGAAAACACCAATGAAACAAAGCAAACTATCTCAGCACAGCTCCGTGGATTCAGTGTGCCGGTTCATCCTGATGATCAGTCTGCCTGGAATAAGGGACTTCTGGAGAGGCAGTTGGATTGTGATGGTGGGTTTAGCCATCAATGAGCTCATGCTGACCGGACTATTAGGAGGCAGGGCCTAGATGGAGGAAGTGGGTCGTGGGGGTGTGATCTTGGGGGCTATATCTGGTCTCTAGCCCCTGTCGTCTGCTTCCAGAGCAGCTTTCCTCCACCACGCCCTTCCACCATGATGTTCCTGCCTTGGAGCCAGCTGGCCATGGACTGAAACCTCTGAAACTGTGAGCCAAAATACACCAGTCCCCCTTTATGTTTCCGGTGTCAGTATTTTGTCCCAGCAACGGGAAGCTACCCAATACATTCAGCACATACTTAATGGAATACTCCATATCCTGATCCCCTCCTCAGCCACATGCAGGCCGTTTTCCCTTCCCCTTCTTGTGACAGTGCATAAACAAGCACATTCATGCACTTATTCACATACACTGAGACCCACATACATGAACACACACCCCTTCACACACACACACATACACACACACACACACAACTTGCCCTCGTGGCTTCTGGCCTTTTTCCTTCTGTCCTCACCCCTACCATACTGAACCTTTGCTGGGCGTGGCTAGTGCCAGTTTGTCCTTCAACTCTTGTACATCATCTCCTCAAGACAGCACCCCAGCTCCGAGTCCTCACCCTGGCTCAGTCAGGCTCCTGGGTTAAACGGGCTCACCAAACCACAGTGCTTCACCCCAAGCGAGCCCCGATCCCAGCACGGGAGGACACAGCCACATCACGGCCACTAGACACCCGTCCTGAGCTGCGAGCCGGGCAGGATCAGCCAGGTCTGGTTTTCCCCCCTCCTTACCCAACCTCTGGGACGGCACCAACGCTCGGCAAGGCCCACTCTGCCCCAGGCGACGGATGGATGCGAGGCGGGCCGCAACCCAGGGAGTGGGAATGAAGTCCAGAGCAGTCCAGGATGCTCCAGGGGCCAAGCCGTCCCCCGGCCTCTCTGTGACTGGGGCAGGAGTTGCTCTGTGGTCCAGGCTGAGCTCGGCGACCCTCCCGCCTCACATAGCGCGTGCTCGGTGGAAACGCCAAGAGCTGAGTGCAGATGGTGCCCGATCTGCCCTCCACCTCCAGCGTGCCAGTGATCAGAATAGCGACAGTGACAACGATGACAGGTAAAGCGTATTGGGCCACAGTGTGACATAGCTATTATTTCTACACTCATTTTAAAGATGAAGAAACAGAGGCTTAGAGAGGCCGAGTGACTTTCCCTAAGTCAGTGTATTAGCCTGAAGCACAGCCAACCCCGCAGTGGAGAGAGCATCTGTCTGTCCTGTCCCAGGCCCAGGAGGTCCCCGCGGCAGCATGCAGCTTCCTCCTCGTCATCCCGGGCTGTCCAGTGATGTCCGACGCGTCCCATCCTTACCACCTACCCGGCCACGACAATGAAGAGATCCAGCCGGTTCCAGGTGTCCCCGAGGTAGCACTTCTTGCCAAAAATGCCCAGGGCCACCATCTTGAGCACCATCTCCATGGCGAAGAAGATGAAGATGAAGTCGTCAAAGACCTGTAGGGCAGGAGGGAGAAGGCGAAGGACATCGTGAGGCTCCGGAGCAGGACTCAGGGGCTGGCGCCACGGAGTGCGGTGGGGACGCCAGTGCGGACAGGCAGGGAGACCTCGGAGACCCAGGTCTAACGCGGTCGCCTCACAGACCAGAGGACTGAGGCCCGGAGAGGGGACAGACACACCCGTTCTGCTGCTCCCCCAGCCCAGGGTGACAAGAGGGGACCCCAGTCGGGCCGGGGTAAGGGGTTCTCCCACATTGTCCTGAATCACCACCAGCGCCATGCCGGGCCCTGGGCCCACGTCCCTTCCAGTCTCGCGACAGCCCCTCACCTGCAGGATCTTGCAGCGGTCCGACAGGCAGTCCATGTCGTCGCAGGGCTGGTACATGCCCAGGGTCACGCAGTTCAGCAGGATCACCAGCATGCTGACACACTCAAACCACGTGCACCCCCAGTCAAGGACACAACGGGGGGACTGTGCCGTGAGCTGGGGCGCGCTCAGGAATGCCCTGAGTCTTCTCCTTCCCACCCCAGCCGGTGCCCAAGTTTCCATAGACCTTGAAGCCAGCCTGCCCTCATCGTACAGGCCACACCCACCAAGGGACTTGAACCCCACCAAGCCACCACCCACAGCATCCCTCCCTGCCCCGGCCTGAGAGCTGTGCAGGAAGTGGCTGCAGAGACCTCCCACACACCCCCTGACTGTCGCTGCCTCCCTCCTCGGCCCCTCTCCTCCATCTCTGCCAGGCCTGCTCTGGAAGCTGCAGAAAGCCCAGGACTGTGGCTGGGACTGGCTGGACCTCTGCCTCCCTCTCCTTCTCTCCCACTGCCACCTGGGTGAGAGCTCACGGCCACGCTCCGGCTGCTCCTCCCAGGCTGGCCCCAGCCTGCACCAAGCCAGGACTTGGCCAGAGAACCTAGGGACAATCTCTCTTTTTAAAATTTAACTTTTTTGAGAGCGAGAGGGTCTCACTATGTAGTTCTGACTGGCATTGAATTCTCAGCAATCCTCCTGCCTCGGCCTCCCAAGTGCTGGGATTACAGGCGTGCGCCACCACGCCTGACTAGGGACAATTTCTTAACCCAGCACTTAACCTGGTACCTCAGGGGTACTAGGGGAAGCAGGTGGGGGCTCCCTCCTGGCCCACCTTAGGAAGCAGTGGCTACCATGACTATGTCCAGTCCCACCACTCTCCACCCACTCAGTCACAGAACTCAGAGCCCAGAGGGACCTCAGGGCTTTGTCCTTTGTGCCCCACACCTGCTAGAGGAGAAAGATGAACTCTGCTTAGATTCTCTGACTTCTGTCCCCTATCGTCACTGAGTCAAGGACCTCAGAAAATCTGTTACTAGTTGAAAAGAGGGCAACCCATGTAAGGACTTCAGCGACACACAGCACAAATGACTAGAGTCAGACTCCTGGGTGAATTTAGGACCAGGAAACTTGATTGCCCCTAGAAACAATGACTAGAGCCAGAAGTGCGTTCTGCCTCTACAAGGAGAGGCTGACAGAGCTTATGAGGAAGACTTCACCATGCTCCAAGGCCCCAGCTCCCTGCCACCCCCTCATCCCTACCTCACCTGGCCCCAGCTCATACCCTCCAGCCTCACCAACCTCTGGCTGCTCCTTGGAGGCCTCAGGCACACTCAACCTCAGGACCTTTGCACATGCTTTCCTCTACCTGGCAGTGCTTCCCGGGCCCTGCAGGCCTGACCCTTTAATCTCACCTGCTCCAAGATGCCCTACCCAGTGGCCTTCACCACCACAGCTTCTCTTGTGGCCTCACCAGACCACAGCCAGCATGTCCTAGTGACACGGTCAGCATCCCTGTCCAGTGCTAGAACCCACATTCCAGGGACTTCACATTCATGGCTTAACTCTAACAGGCGCCTAGCAGGAGCTCAGTAAAGGTTTGTTGAGTGAACATGTTGGTCTCTAGGCCCCCGGGGCTCTTGAGTGTCTGAGGAGCCTTCAGCCACCCTCATGACCCCCAGCCTTGTGGGGTGAACCCCTCTCCTGCTGGGAGGGTGGCCTGGTTTCCATGGCAGCAGCCCCTCCCATCCAGGCCTCGCTCACCTTGGGATGCTGCCTTCTCTGCCCCCCTCCTTCCTGTCCCCCACCCGCTGCCACTCTCCTGCCACAGCCTGTAATTAATTTCAGTCGCTGCCAGGGCCCTCTTCCAGCCTGAGCACTGCTCCGGCAGCAGCTTCATCATTAATTAACTTTTTTGAAGTTCAGACGTTCTAATTACCAACGAACCAGCAAACGTCCCCATCCCTCCTGCTCCCCCACCTCTGGCTCCCTCTCCTTCCAGTCGTGTCCCCTGTGCCTCTGCCCTTCCTGCAGGTCCACACTCAGAGCGCACCCAGCAGGATCTCACAGGAGCTTGGTAGCCCTGCTTCATCCTCCCCAGGGCCCTGAGCCCAGCTGGTCAGTGGACCCATTTCACAGATGAGGAAAACTGAGGCTCAGAGAAATTAAGGGCCTCTCCTGGGTCGTGGCCTGGAAGTAGCAGAGCTGAGATTTACCTCAGGTCTTCTGGACTCCAAGACCAGTGCTCTCCTCTGTGACATCCAGCCCGGCCCTGCCCAGGGCTTCCCCTTCCTCTCGGACCCCTGCACCAGCCTCCTCTGGCCTCGGGCTCTGGTCTCTGCCCTGAGGCAGGCCCAGCACCAACCTGGGAGTTTGCAAGCATCCCTGCACCAACCCCTCCCACCCAATCGAGAGTAAGCACCACTCACAAATGAGGAAACCAAGACACCAAGGGAAACAGGTTTGCCCAAGGTCACCAGCTGCAAAGAGGCAGAGTGAGATACAAAAGCGGAGCTGCTTCTCCTGCCTGCAAGCTAGTTTGTCACAGCCGGATTAATCTGCCCGAAAGACGACTCTGATTACTCCAAACCTTCCAGGGCTCCTGCCACCCCGCCGGGCCTGACACCATGCCCCCCTAGACGCTGACCCCAAGGAACTCTTCTGGTCTAATCCCTCGCCGGTCTTGGCACGCACTGAACTTCTTGCTGTCCCTAAGCACACACTTCCGCATGCACGTTTCCTTCCCTCTAGGCAAACTCCTACTCATCCTTCACAGCCCCGTCCAGCTTCCCCTGAAGCACCTTTTCTCCTTCCCAGGGCAGTGTTCAGCCCGCTCTCCGGAAGTGCTCCCTCTCGCCCTGGCCCAGCAAGCAGCACAGTAATAAACTCAGCAGTAAGCATGACTACTGCACGCCAGGCGCTCTAGGGACCTGAGCTAGCTGTCACCACAGTCCACTCGGGACAGACGAGGAAACGGGCCTGGGGGGCTGGTGCGACTTGGCCAAGGTCACACAGAGCCGGGACTCTGGCTCGAAGCTTGTGGCAGCCTCGGTTGCTCAGATGACTGGCCCCTGCACACCGCTCCCGGAGGGCAGACATGTGGCTCATCCTACGCTGCCCGGCTCTGGGTGGCTGGTCTCAGCCCTGCCCCGGGCCAGCACCAACATTCTACCATCAGTCACTGCGCTGAGGAACTCGGCACAGGCAGGCTAGGTGGCAGGGTTCTGGGGCCGTGCAAGAGAGGACGGAGACCCCAAGAGGGTAGCACAGGATTTCTAGGCAACAGAGCAGAAGGGAGCCTGAGTGCGCCCGCAGGGCCTGGGAGTCTTGATGACTCCCACTGCCTCTGACTGCAAGGTTCAAATCTCTGACTGGCATCTGAGGCCATGAAGTTGGGCCCCAGCCATGTAGGGCCTCACTGTCAGGGTGACCTGTCACCGAGCAGCCCCAAGACCCTCACGGAGCAACAGATCCAGTCCCCCACCGCACCAGCGAGGCTCAGGCAGAGACCAGGCCAAGCCCCACGGCGAGCCCGACGCAGAGGGGACACTCACGACACAAACCCACCCCAGGTCCCCGAGCCTCGGCCGGCTTTGCAAACCCGCTCAGGAAGCCTGCATTTGCCCACATGTCCAGGCTCCACACGCACTCACTCACTCAGAAGAGCCGCATGGCGGTCACTCGAGTTGATTAGATCCCTGACAGCAGCCGTGAGCGTCTCTGAGGAGTGCAGATTGAGAAACAGATCAATGGCGACCCGATCAATATGGTTTCCTTGGCAGGCAAAGCCATCTGGGACGCCTGGGCCTTGGGAGAAAAACAGCCCAGGGCCCTCCCGGCTCCCCGGCTCCCCATCCCCTCCCCTGGGGGAGCCCACCCAAAAGGCCTGGACCTCACCCCACGCCCCAGCCTGGACCCCCTTCCCTCCACCCCCAGCGCCTCCCAGAATCCTCAGAGCTGAGCCCTCAGAGCCAGGTAGGGAATTAATGAGCATATATTGAGCGCCTGCTGTGTGCCAGGCACCGGGTTAATGACAGTAATGATGGCAAGATCGCTTGACTGTTTGTTTGCCAAAGAGCTGTCTAATCAACCTGTATGCATCATCTCATTTAAACACGCACCCCGCACAAGCCACGGAGCGAGAGGTCAGCACGCGGAGCCGGGGTAACCAGAGTTTGGGCCCAGGTCAGCGGTGAGCACAGTCATCAGTCTGTCTGGCTGTGGCCTTGCTGGGTGTCCAGGCCTGTGTGGCATCCAGGGGGCCGGGGAGGAGGACACTCCAGCCCCTGCTTGAATGAGAAGCAGTCAGCAAAAGGCCAAGCTGGATCAGAACATATAACTCCACCCCACACCCTGCCACAGAGTCCTGAGAAGGCCAGGATAGAGGGACAGGGTCACCAGGGAAGCCACCGTGCCAGGGGCCCACGGGCACCTGCCCGGTCCAGACAGGAGGGTGAGCGCTGGAGGGGCAGTGCCTGACAGGGCAGCCTCCGCTCCAGCAGCCAGCCAGAGGCTGCGTGGTTACCAAGGCGACCACCCCCTCCTTCCAGAGGCTAACAGGCACGGGTTGGAGGGAGGCAGGTGGGGGCAGGAGTGCTGGGTTTGGCGGGGGCAGCCAAGTTTGTTTTTATTTTTGTCAGACCTGAAATCTGATCCATTTCCCAGGGTATGGCTTGGTTGTCTAAATAAATCAAGCAGAGGAAGAGGACTGGGGCTGCAGCCCCTGCCGGGCACTGCCTCTCCTGAGCTCTGCCCCTGCGCCCGAGGGTGGGCAGCGCAGGCCCGGGGCGGGTTCTGTGCTTCTCTGAAGCCAGGCCCACAAACATCTATGCAGCACCCACTGGATACCTGGTTTGTGCACCGGGCCGCTGGGACGGGCCAAGCTCAGCTGCCTCCCCGGAGGTGGACAGGGGTACCCGTGCCCGGACCCAGCAGCAACATGGCTACCGCCTCCAGAAGCCCTGTGCTCTGGGCCTGGAACTTTAAGAAAGAACTCCTTCACTCACTCATTCATTCATTTGACTAATCATGGACAACAACCACCCAAGAAAGCTGCTCAGTGGCATCTAGTAAGGCTAACTGCAGACCCAGGCTGGGAGCCCACAGGGCCACACCACACCACGCTCATTACCCCGAGCTGGGAACAACCCAGAAGTCATCAACAGGAGAAGGGGTGGAGCAGACATTTCCAATGAAGATGAGTTCATCCCCAGGAAATATCCTGAGATATGTTTGGTTGTCACCATCTGGAGAGGCCAGATCCCGGAATCAAGTAGGTAGAGACCAGCGACACTGCTAAACACCCTACACTGCACCAGACAGAACTTTTCAGGAAGAACTATCCGGCCCAGAATGCCAGCAGTGCCAAGGTGGAGAAGCCCTGGCGGGGGGGGGGACATTGCTAGGTTGGAATACTACACAGCCGTGAAAAAGCAAACTGACTGCTGCATATAACCATATGGATGAATCTCTGTTAGGTACAGAGCAAATAATGAATGGAGGCGATTATATGAAATTAAAAATCAGACAAAGTTAATGTATGGTGAAGGAAGACAGAATAGCAATAATTTGAGAGAAGTCACCACAAGAGGTGGGGAACAAGGGAGCTTCGGAGGACTGGAGATGTCCTTGGCCTGAATGGTGGTCCCAGGAGAGGAAGTATAGGGAGACATCCTGGGCCACATGCATATTTAACCCCAATAAAAAATGGAACTAAAAATGACTGAAGAGCAACCATAACACAGAAAAACAAAAATGCAACTATTAAATAACACAACCAAGTGCTGGGCGCCTGCCACCTCTGCCCTCCATGGAGTCTGTCACAAAAACCGTGCAGGGGGCTTCGTCCCCGCTTTCAGACTCGCCCAGGCCGCAGCTAGCAAGGGACAGAGCAGGGTCTGAAAGGCACAGCGCCCCATCTTCGGATGTCTGCTCGGGGTCTGTTCCATCGGTGCCCAAGGCAGACAGGCCTGGCAGACATTTTTACACCCACTCTCCAGACAGGACGATGACGGCCTGGGGACTGAGCAGCTGCACAGGGGGACACAGCAGTGAGCTGGGAGGCAGCTGCTCCACGGGGAACCCGGGCAGCCGGTCCCCCTGCTCACATGCCTCCAGTGACGGGAGCCCCCTAGACAAACAGCCCTGAGAGCGCTGGGGAGAAGACCAGCATGAGCCACCTCCCAGCCCCAGCCCCACTTCTTAGAGGCCCCAAAATGAGAACTCATTGGATTTGGCCAAAGTCTCTGATTCCCAGATCCCCAGCAAGTCACGGTGCCCAGTGTTGACCACCGGGGCTGCCAGCTTGGAAGAAAACCCAGGCCAACAGACCTCGGGAGGGGAACTGGCCAACGAGAAGCACCAGGTGCCCCTGCAGCAGCCGTCAGGGGGCAGGGCCAGGCGGGCGGAGGCCCGTAGACCTCAGAAGGGAGCGAGACCCCCATCACTCGGAGGCACCCAGGAGGCTAAGGAGAGACTTCTGCCCTGCGGGCATTTGCAGCGTCCCTTCCCATCCCAAACTCCTCCTCCCCTTCTCAATGTCTGTCACTCATTATGCGACACCAATATTCACTTATTTAACACCCTTCCTCTGAGGCCTCCTCTACGCCTGCCCATGGGGGCTCCAGGAATGCAGAATGAAGGACGCGCAGTCCGTGACCCCAGAAGCCACCAGTAGACACTCACTGGGGACACGGTGTGGGGGAGGCTGAGACAAGGGGTGAGGACATTGTCCCTCCCTAGGACCTGTCCTCCACCATGCCTGCCCTTGAACGTGCCTGCACACATTCACCTACAGCCCTCCAAGCATGCACACTCGCTCATACCCAAGCACACAGATGTGGCAGGCACCCTGCATGCCCGCCACCATTCCGGCCCCATGGCCAGGGATCCCGCCAGGCAGGCTGACCTCCCTCCTTCTAGGATGTGGTTCTTACCCTTTCCTACACCTCACCCAGGAAGCTCAGGAGACCCTTCTCAGAAAAATGTTTTTAAACACATACATTTTTTTTAAAGCTTAAGAATAGAAAGGAAGCCATTCTGTTAAAATAGTTATCAAAAAAAAATTTTTTTTGAGATTGGATCTCGCTGTGTAGTCCAGGCTGGTCTTGAACTCACTATGTAACCCAGGCTGGCCTCAAACTCACCCCAATCCTCCTGCCTCAGACTCCCAAATGCTGGGATTGAAGGTGTGTGGCTTAGTTATCAAAATATTTTTAAAACAAATTTTTGAAGACTATACATGGCTTGTTACCAACACAATAACAAGATCCAGTGGGGGGTTTGACACCACGTGACAAGGTCACCATGATGGATGTCCATGATTTTCTGAGAGTGCTACAATGACCATGAGGTGACATGAAAATACTGGTGATTTCTACAGGTTACAATTGCAGGAGCTGCATCTAATAGCACTGTGGTTTGTTACCTCCATTTTTCATAGCAAAAATGCTACCCAGTATTTCATCCAAAGGTCAGCAAGACAAATAAGCCACTTGTCCCCATCTGAGCTCAGGAATCCCAGGTTAGGGGCCCATCCCACAAACTCTCCTCTGGGGCCTGGGAGGCACTATGAGTCCCTGGGCTGGTCCCTGGGCTCCATCCCTTAGCTGCCAGGTCTCAGCAGCCATCGTGGCGCACACCTATCATCTCAGCTATTCTGGTGGCTGAGGCAGGAAGATCACAAATTTGAACCCAACCTGAGCAACTTAACGAGACCCTGTCACAAAATAAAAAGTAATAATAATAATAAGCACTGAGAACATAGCTCAGTGGTAGAGCGCTTGCCTAGCATGCATGAGGCCCTGGGTTCCAGCGCCAGCACCAAACAACAACAATAATGATGCCAGGTCTCCTCAGGCACCCAGCCCCCAACCCCACCCTGTCCCTCCTCTCCTGGACCCCACACCCACTTCTCTAGGCCATGACCAGATTCACACCCTCTGTCCCAGCCCCTGAGCTGCAGGCCCCCCAGATGCTGCACCGGACATCTGGTCGACCCCAAATTCCTCACGTCTTAGATTCTCCAAAGACCACCCAATCCCCCTCCCTGCCCACCCCACCATCAATCCTGGAAGCTCCCCAGACTACATTTCTCTGAGTGTCCCTTCCCCTGTCCCCATCTACCTCAGAGACCTGTCCCTTTCTGCACTTTAACTCCTCCCCTCAGCCCCTGTGTACCCCACTGACCCGGGCTGGCCTTACGCTCCTTCCTAAGCCTCTGCCAGCCTGTTCCTCCAGCCTGGCCCCCTCCACATGGCAGCAGACAGATCTCCCAAATAAAGCCTTCTGTGGCTCCCCACTGCCTTCCAGACCTGTTCCAAGCACCTTGGCTTGGCATTCAAGGACCACTGTGTCAGCACTCTTAGCCACCACCCAGCCTCATCTCTGTCCACCTCATCCTTGCCTCTACGATGCACTCCATCAAAAGCTCGGCTGCCCAGCAGCCCAGAGAAGAGATGGCCATCAGTGGACCCTGGGGTTTGGCCACACAGAAAGGAAGGACATTCAGCCAGTTACCAAAGGTACCCCACATGGAGCTAGGCTGGTCACTCGGCAGGTGGCAGGAGGGATGAGAAGTGGGGTAAGGGTGACGAATAGCATTTCCCAAACAAGTGAACAGGCTGGATGAGTGGACAGGTCACTGGCTCTGTAGATGGGAGGATGGGGATGAGGTCTGGGGGCAGTGGGGTCAACAGACAACCAGGCAGGGAGATGGTAGAAGGCAAAAAGATGGAGGCACGTGTGTAAGGCACGTGTGATGGATGGGCGGTGAGCAGGTGGGCAAATGAAAAGATGGAAAGACAGACAATGTGCAGATGGACAGATATATAGGTGGATACATGGATAGATGAATGCATGATGCATAGACAGATACATAGATGGACGGATGGGCAGACGGACGGATGGATGTGTAGATGGGTACATGGATAGATGCATGCATGGATAGATGGAAGGCTGGATGGATGGATGGGCTGATGAAGCAAAGACAGTATGTGGGGACAAAGTTGGGTGGGTGGGCAGACGAGGAACAGAGATCAGTGGGCTCAAGGGAAAGTGGCAGGGAAGGTGATACAGTATACGGCAGCCCCTTCAGTTTGCAGCTCAGCACCATGTCCCCTGCTGACCAGATCCCCACACTTCCAGAGCCCCAGAGACCTCGTAGACCACCAAGGCCAGAATGCTCAGCCTTGGCGCTGGTGACGTCTGGGCACTAATTTTCCAGGTGGGGCTGCCCTTGTGTTGTAGACGGGAGGGCAGGGATGACATCTATATTGGGGGACGTTCAGTCTTGTGGCATGCTCTCCCCAAGCAGCGACAATATCCAGATGTAGCCATGCGTCCCATGGGAGGCATAATCAGCCCTGAATGAAAATGATGGATACAGCCCGACCTCCCACCTCCCGATTTTAGGGGTACAGGAACTGACCCCCACCCCGTCGGCACCTGCGGCTTCCTCATGAGATGGAAACCAGAGCTCAGAGAGGCTGAGGAATCAGCTCAGTGCCACACAGCAATTGCTGGCAGACAAGGCCGGAAACATGAGAGGCAGCCTCACAGGAAGGCTGGAGAGAGACGAGCAGGAAGGCATGCCAGCTGATTAAAAAGACATATTGATTCCTCTCTGAGGAAAGCAAACGGGGCCATTTGTCTCCTGGCAGGAACACAGCAGGGTCTCAGGGAGGCAGCAGGTCAAAGTCAGCCTCCAGCCCGGGCCATGCGGAAGTGACGATCCAATCATGTTTTAATTCCCCAGGAGAGCTGACCTCCAGCAGCCGCCCCCTGCCTGTTTCTGCCCCACAGCACTTATGAGGCTTCCCGCCCCTGTCACCGCCAGGCCTGGTGGCCCTCATCTGTCACAGGGGCAGCGTCTCCAGCCAGCTGAGTCCGGGCACACAGGAGGCCCCCAGAATCCGGACCCCAAATGTCCTGTGTCCCTCCCAGCCAGGCTGCAGGCCCCAGACTAGCTCTGAGCTTCGGCCTCTCCTCAGCAGGCTGCCACCTCGTCCTCCCCAAGCCCTATGCTGTCCCAGCTTCCTTCTCCACGGGGAAGCCCCGGGGTCTCTCTACCCACTCCTGCGTGCTGCTTCACAGGGATCTCTTGGGGTCCCCTCTGGGTGCCCAGGCCTGTGCAGTGTCCTCCACATGACTGAACATCCCAAGGAACCTCCACTCAAGCACTGACTCCTGCTGAACGAATGAATAAATTATCAACACCCTCCCCAGTCTGCTCCGGGAGTCACTACTCTTAACAAGTGGGTCTGTCCATGTCCCATCCCTGCTGGATACCCTTCAGTGGCCCCCCGCACCACAAGACCAAGTGGCATTTCACAGCCTGCCACACACTGTTCTGGCCACCCTAAACTCCTCATTGTTTCCTATACTATTCCCTCTCCTACAACATCCTCCCTCAACTGTTCTGGAAAACTCCTATTCATGCAGCAAGACCCAAGCCTAAAGATCCCCTCTTACAGGTAGGCTTCACCAATGCCCCAGTCTGGGTCATGGGCAGCCCTCTCTTTACACAGGTATTTCCATGTCACAGGACCTGAGCTTGCCCTTCAGGGTCGGTCCTTCCCCAGGCCCAGCCAGACTCCTCTGATTGGCTGCCTGTCCCACCCTGGCCTCCAGGAGTATCCTGGGGGATGGCTCTTGACACTACCTTTTATTTCTGAGAAAAACAACCTTCTCCACACCAGAGGAAGGGAAACGGACAATTTCCCAGGCATGTGCTGCTTCTTCAGCAACGCTCACACGTGTCTGTACAGTCCCACTGGGCCCGAGCTGGAGGAAGAGGGAAGGCGATCCCTCCGGGCTGGGACAGCCAGCCTGAGGCCTGGAGTGCTGGGCTCCAGTCCACCCTGGCTTTGCGCCTCACTCAACGTGTGACCTTGGGGAAGTCATGCTCCTTCCCGGCCATCAGTCTCCCCAGATGTAGGATGCAGGTGGCTCCTGCCCTGCTCCCTCTCGAGGGTGCTGAGACTTTCTGAGGCCGTGGCGGGCTGGAAGGAACGCTGCAGCTGGAAAGTGCAGAATGGACCCGGAGAGCCTGTGCTGGGAGCTGGGGACACAGCGACTCAAGAGCCACAGGCCTGCCCCAAATCCAGGTGGAGCCAGACTGTTCTGGACCCAGTGTGGGGCACGGCAGATCGAGCGTGGAAGAATAGCAAAGGAGAAAGGGAGGGGAGGAGAGGGCAGCCACACAGGCCTTCACAGGGGACAGAGAGAAGCGCAGGACCCGGAGGAGGAAGGGAGGTGGGCAAGGACAGCAGGCTGCCCGGGGAGTGAGGCCGAGTGCTCCCTGCACTGTGCAGGGAAGAGAGGAGAGTGGCACTAGTTGTCACATGAGCAGGAGGGATGAGGTCCCAGGAGCTGTCTGCTCAGACAGTGAGACCCCAACCTCAGACCCTCCCGATCCCCCCAGAGAGAAAGGGCTTGAGACAGGAGGGCTGGCAGCGAAGCTAAGGGAGGGCTTCCCAAGAGACCCAAGGCCCCCAGGAAGGAACCTGGAAGCCATTATTTGGTGGCCCAAGGTCCAGCGCAGTAGACTGAAGCAGCCAGCCTAGGGGCAAGAGGTGGACTAAGAACCAGAGCATGGGCAGCAGGTGGGGGGACAGGGTTGCCTGCAGTGATGGCCCCGTTCATTCTCCTCTAGCCTGCCCAATGCCCTCCCGCCCTGCCAGTCTCTGGGCCCCCAGACCATTGCCAGGGACACAGGGCCCCACTGCCCACCTGCCCAGGGCCCCACTGGCTCCACCTTCAGCCGCCGCTTGGCACTTAACAGTTTGCAGGGCCCTTGCCCTAGAACTCTCATTTGACCTGACGTTCCCAGCTGGGGTTGCCATGGCCCCGTGTCATAGATGCACACATAGAGGGTCAGCGAGGGCAAGGACCCTGTTCCAGGCCACCAAAGTCTTCATTCATTTGGCAACCAAGGTGAAAGCCAGGAGGTCACCACTGAGTCCCCCCATCCCAACTCCAGCCCCCAAAGCAGCTGTAACTCCACTGGACCCCCAGCTACATCCAGGGCCATGTCACTTCTCTCAACGGTCACAGGCTCCTTCTCGGGGTGGGTGACCCTGAGGCACATCTCTCCCGTGAGCCAGAGTGAGTGTCCCCACCACAAAACGGCCACAGCTGTCCTTTGCGAAGTGCATGGCATCCACTGAGGCTCTAGTGGCCAGGGACAGTGAAAGGGGACAAGGCCCACACGCTCCATCGACAAACACCCTGAGCCTGCACATGACCAGCACAAAACCTGGCTTCCGGGCTGAAATTCACAAGGGACTCACCACCTGCTGTCCCCCTGCCACAGGCAGGGAGGCCGAGGGCACCAGAGGGAGATGACCAGTCCAAGATCACTGGGCATCCAGCAGCTCCTGCCCCCCCAGCCCGGACTGGCGCCTCTCGTCCAAGCAGAAAGGAGGCCTTTGCAGCCGGCTGGCTTCCCACACGTGGCTGGTCCCACTGCAGCCAGGGCGCCGGCTCCGCACTGGCTGTCGTCACAGGAGGCCCAACCCAGGAGGACACCAGGATGGCAGGGGGCTGCAGAAGACCCAGAGTGTCACCCCCAGAAGGCTGCTGCCAGCAGGGAGGCAGCCTCGAACATGCACACCGAACACCCCCCTCTCTGCGTCTGGAACCACGAGGCGCACCTGCCCCTGGTGACACGGGGAGAATGGGGTGGCAGGTGGGGGGGGGTCTCTTCAAGTGGCACAGGTGGCAGCTGCGTCCTGGACAAACGCTGGAGCCGAGGGGGTCAGAGAAATTGGGGTGTTCATCCCAGTTCGGCCACATCCTGGCTGTGCAACCCTGACTAAAAGTCATTCAACCTCTCTATGCCTCACTTTCCTCATGCATAAAATGGGGCTCTGAGGGCACCTAGCTCCAGTATGGCTACAGGGTTAAAGGCGACAACCAGTAAGCGTCGGTCCACTGTCCCTATCACCCTCTGAAGACCTGCTGCGTGACGTCTGACTGAATCTACTCAGCCATAGCTGTGGCTCCTTCACACCCAGGCAGATGTTACTGCCCAGTTTGACAGGTGTGGAAATGGGGACTCAGAGAGGTTAAGAGACTGGCCTGTGGTCACACAGCATCTAGAGGCAGAACCAGCCTGTAGTGCTGTCCGCAGCACCACACGGAACCTCCCTATGAGGCAAACGGTGCAGTCTCCGCTGGCATTTCCAAGCCAGATGCCTCCCAGCTAAGAGCTCAGCCTGATGCCCCGGCCAGGCAGGGAGCGTGCTGACACTTGGAGGAGGGACCTTTCCCGCCCTTGCTGGCGTGCTCCGGGAGGTCCCCACTGCCACCACAACCCTCTGTGAGTCAGGCACTTGGGGCCCAGCTCGGGGCCGATGGGGAGCTGAGTTGGGAGCACCAAGCTTCACAGGGCAGCTGGCCTGGGCCCTTGGCACAGGGACACAGCCGAGGCTGGGTTGTCGGGGTCACGGTCCCCAGTACTCGCCCCTGGGGCCCAGTGGACAAGAGTGCGGCTCCTGTTCCTCTGGGCCCAGCTCTTTGTGGGCAGCACCTGTGTGGGGCTTGCCAGTCACAGTGATCAAGGGACACTGCTCATGCTTAGAGCCCAGAGTTGGGGACACAGGTGTCCTGTGGTGTGTGAAACAGCCTGGACCACGCAGCACTGCCACGCCCATGCCAGCCGACCCTGCTGGGGAGTACTGGGTTAAGCACTACCCTTATAAACACCTCTCTCACTGGGGAGCACTGGGTTAAGCACTGCCCCATATACCTTCCCACTGAGGAGTACTAGGTTAAGCACTGCCTGACACCCCTCCATTGAGGAGCACCAGGTTAAGTACTACCCTGATCCCCTCCCACTGAGGCCGAGTGGGAGGGAGGGCCCAGGCCAGGGAAGGAGCTCGGTGCCCCTGTACCTGATGCAGACACCCCATCTTCTGGCTGCTCCTGGAGTCCCTGCTGCAGGCCCCTGTAGACACCACGGTCCCCCATGGCTCCTTGGCTTCTCCCATCCTGCCCCAGCACAGCTGTGTGACCTCAGCCGCACACGGCCAGCATCACTGTCTCGAATCCCAGACACACAGCCCCGCAGCCGCCGAGTCTCAGGCGCACTCTTTGGATCACAGACTTCTTCCATCTTTGGGTGGCAGAAGATTGGATTCTAGTGTCACTGAGACTAAAATCTTAACTCTGAATCCTCGAGCTCAGTCTCAGAAGTCCACGTGTCTCAGAGTTGGCTCTGCCTGGGAGTTTCCAGGTCACCGGACTGAAGTTTGGGCTCAGGCCTGAACCACCTCCACCCCCACCCCAGCCCCGGCCGGTCGTGGGGACTCTGGGGGAGCCCCCGATGCAGGAGCTGAATCCTGCTTCCGCTTGGCCAGGGCTCTCGCCAAGCATACACAGGTCAAGCCCAGCTCTGCCCAGGACAGTCTCCCCTTTCCCGGCCAGCTCCATCACTGTCCCCGCCAGGCCACAGCTCACTGAGGGTGGAGAGGAGGAAGGGGACAGTGACCCCATCTGGCCACCCCATTCCTCAGTGCAACTCCACCGCGGCATCAGCGCCATGCACTCGTCCAGCACGCAGGGTCTGTCCCGCCTGGTCATCTGACAGCACCGGAACTCCATGGCTGATGTGACCACAAACAGGGAGTCCAAGGGGCCTCCCTGAGGAGGCGGCACCAAGGCTGTGATTTGAAGGAAGCAGTAAAGGTTTCAGCCAGGGCAGAGCGAAAGGAAAAGCATTTCAGAGGGAGTAGAGCACACCAGGAGGCCCTGAGGCCTGGCGGAGCACAGGGAAGCAAACTGGGGAAATCGAGGCTGGAGGGGCTGCACAGGGCCTGGTGGGGTGGCCTAGGGTTTTGCTGCAAACTCCCGGGGTCTTGCTATGGTCTGAATGGGTCCCCCGAAGTTCATAAACTGGAAACTTATGCAGCAGTGCAACAGTGTTGGGAGGTGGGGTCATCGGGAGGCAACCGGCTCAGGGGGGTTCAGCCCTGCTGGGGCCCTAGATGGCACCCAAAAGGCAGCCCATCATGGAGACAGTGTCTTCCTAACAGCCAGAACAGCCCTCTCCGACTCTCTCCCTCCCACTGTGCCTGCATCGTACAGCATAAGAAATGAATCTCTGCTTGCTTTTTAGCCTCCTTTCCCACAGTGGGGATCAAACCCAGGGCCTCAAGCACATGTGGCAAGTGATCTACCACTGAGCAACACCCTCAGCCCTTTACTTTACTTCGTGTCAAGGTCTTGCTAAGTTTCCCAGGTGGGGCTCAAGCTTGCCATGCTCCTGCCTCAGCCTCCTAAATAGCTGGGATTACAGATGTGTGCCACTGCACTGGGCTGTTTCCTATAAGGTGTCCATTTCAGGTGTTCTGTTACAGCAGCACAGAGAGGATGAAGATGAGTCTCAGGCGGGGTCACACGCATATACCAGAGGCATCAGGTGGGGACACCTTTGTGGACACTGCCCACTGCCACCTCCTGGCTCTGGACGGAGGTGCATGAGAAGCATCAGCTGTCCCGGCCCACGCCCACAGGTCCCCATTAATCCACTGATGAGTTCCCAGCTGATTGGGGGATTAAGAGGTGGGCCCCATGGAGGAAGGGGGTCTCCAGAGTCATCCCTTTGAAGGAGCTATCACATCCCCTTTCCCTTCCTCTCTCCCTCTCTCCCTCTCTCCCTGCTTCCTGGCTGCCATGAGGTGAGCAATTTTTCTCCACCACAACCTTCTACCATGATGTTTCTGCCTCACCACAGGCATAAAGTAACAGCACTGTCAACCGTGGACTGAGACCTCCGAATCTGTAAGCCAGAGCACACCTCTCCTCCTCCAAGTCCTCTTCCTCAGGTATTCTGCCACAGCGACGGAGGCTGACTATACACTCCCCAACCCTGGCCTGGGCAGCACCGGACCCGCCAGGCCGTACAAAGGATATGGGTTACACACCATCTTGATGCACCAGTTCCGGGGGCTGGTGGTCTGTCGCAGGCAGAAGAAGGCAACAGGCGCCAGGTCCGGGTGTGGGACGTCCGGATTGGCTCCATCCAGGGGCTCCTCTGGGCCTGGAGGGGACGGAGAGGGGCTCTGGGGCCCCGGCTGCTCTGTGATCCCGGGCTCCAGGGCTGGTGCTGCCACTGCGGATGAGGAGGGTGGCGAGGCGCTCTCAGCCATGTCAGCGCCGCACGGGGAGCCCTGGGGTACAAAGAAGGCGGCACATGGAGGGCAGGCCTGGTGCCCGTTCCCCAACCAGCCTCCGGCCACGGCTTGGACAGCGCAGCCTCAGGCCCCCAGCGGCCCCTCATCCTTGCCCTGCCCATGAGAACTGGGGGCAGCAAAAAAAAAAAAAAGAGAGAGAGAACTGGGGCAGCATGGGGGGCCCTGGGGTAAGCTGGAATCTACTCCTGACTGGGAGGCCATGGCCACCTTGTGGGCCGCAATTTCATCAAATAACAATAGGGAGAAAAGAACCTACTTAGAATGAAATGGCGATTTTTTTTTTCAGTGCTGGGACTCGAACCCCGAGCCTTGAACATACTAAGCGCCTGCTTTACCACTGAGCTGCACCCCTGTTGGTGTTGTTGGTTTTTTTAATAAGACAGAGCTATGCCTGGGATGCAGCTCAGTAGCGCACATGCTTAATATGCACAAGGCCTGGGTTTGATCCCTAGCACTAAAATGTAAAGAAACAAAAGACTAGTTAGTACTTATTGCATCATCAAAAGTAAAGAGAATTTGCAAGGAAAAAAGAGGCAATCGTTGCAAACACATACAGGATTAGTCAGGGTGCTGCAGCATCAGCAGGCCAGGAGGGAGCACAGGAGACTTCGCTGAGGACAGACACGCAGGCTCAGGCCACCCTGGGACACCTCGCACATTGCCACCCAGGGCTGAGAACCCAGGGACCTTCCAGGGCAACCTCTTTGCTTTACAGATGGACAAACGGAAACAGCAGACCACCAACCCCCAGAACTGGTGCATCAAGATGGTGTCCCGCAGCCAAGAAGTAGCAGCATCCTCCTTAGCGTGATTGTGCCCATTTGGCAGATGGAGAAACTGAGGGCCAGAGAAGAGAGTCCCTTGCCCAAGCTTCACCCTGAGCCAAGTGAACCAGGAGAGAATTAGAGGCCAGAGCCCCAGCCCCAGCCCTCCAGACCCATTCAGTGACAACAGCCAGTGGCCTGGCTGGGCTGGCACCTCACCCTGGAGGCTACCAGTCGCTAAAGACTTGTCTGTGGGGGTCCCCTGGGCTCTAGAGCCCCAGGCTGGGTAGCAGACATGGATGATGAGGCCTGGATCCCCCGCGCCCACCTGCTGCTGCTGGCAGCCTCAGGGCTGAGCACTGAGCACTGCGGCTGATGCATTTGGACATTTCTCCGGCTCCCGGGGGCAGCAGGCAGGAGTTGGCGCTTCCTGCCACTTCGCCCGGCTGGTCAGGAAGGCAGAGTTTTCTCTGGACCTTGAGGCTTTGCTCTTGGTTCCAGAAAAACAGCCACAGGCCTTACATAAGCTCCAGGCACCTCGGCCAGCCACATGTCACCCACCCGGGCGGAACAACAGCCTCCCCGCATGGCTCCGGGTCTCCCCACCACCGTGGCCCGCTCTGGCCAAGCAGGACCTCCTCCTTCCTCAGGTGCTGGCCACCTCCTCCGGGCCTCTGCTCACCCCTGCCCTGTTGGTCCAGGTCCTGCTGCTGATTCATTCATTGGTGCAACAAATATTTCCTAAGCACCTACTATGTGCAGGCTCTGGGGCTACAATGTGAGTAAGCCAGACTTAGGACCAGCCCTCGGCCAGCCAGACAAAGGGACATCACTGCTTTCTTGCTGGTTTCTATAGCTCTCACTTTTGTTTCTACTGTTCTATGATTCGGTATCTGTCACCCAGACCTGTAAGAAGACAAGGACTGGAGGCGCTGTATCCACAGTCCTTGGAACACACTAGGTGCTCAATAAATATTGGATGGACAAATGAATAAGAAGTGTTGGGAAGCAAATAAACAAGGGAGAGAAGTGGGAAGCAGAGAAACGACCTTGCCTTTTCTAAAGGAAGAAACGTTTCAGGGAAATAATCAGAAGGCATCACCCACCCTGGGACCTGCTGGAGGACCTTCCACTGGGGAGGCTGGAACCGGCTCGGGGCAGTTAAGGGACAGAAGCAGGACCAGGGTGGCTCAGCTGGTGCAGGAAAGGGAGAGCGGACAGCAGGTCATGCAGGAGCCTTGAAGGAGGATCGCAAGCGCAGTGGAATTGGAAGTGCGGTGCCCTGGTGAAAGGTGGAGCAGGGAGGGAGGAGGAGCCAGGAGATGGGGCCAAGAGAGCCATTGGAGGGGTGGAAGCACCCGGCCTTGCCTTATACCAGGCCCAGTTCTGTGGAAACCCCGATGCCAGGAAGAGCTGGTGGCCTCTGGGGTCACACACAAACCCCTCTCCTCACTCTGGGCACCATAGCCTGGTATGCCCTTGCTTTTGCCTCTTTTGCCCCTGTTTAAATGTGTTATACTAGCACTCTGGGAGGCTGAGGCAGGAGGATCACAAGTTCAAGCCCAACCTGGGTAACTGGGTAACCTGGGTAACTGGGTAACTCAGCAACTCAGTGAGACCCTGTCTCAAAACAAAAAATAAAAAAGGCTGGGGATGTAGCTCAGTGCAAAGGCCCTGGGTTCAATAGCCAGTACCAGAAAAATACAACCTATCACACTGTCTTATTGTCCTCTGTCTCAACTTCTCCCCCTCGCTGTGGGGGGAAACCTGGAAACCATCACACTGAGGCCACCACCCCCAACCTAGTCCTCAGTGACCACTCAGCTACTGCCCTCTGACCCGCTCCCTAGCAGCTATCCAGGCCACCACTTTCTGACCCTCTGTCTACTCCCAACCCCCAGGTCCAGCACAGCGTCCCCTCTTTGCTGCCCGTGCTTCCTGTGTGCCATGGCTGGAAGCCCAGGAGGGCTGGCACCTGGGGCCCTAGGCCCTGACTGGGACAGAAAGAGTCTCATAGAGACCAAAGGTCTCACTTCAGGTGACAGTGTTGGTGGCTTCCATCAGGCCCCACAGTCTGAGCTGCCTCCACATTCCAAGTCTCCTGTCTCTTTTTGTTTTTGATGATTTTGCTTATTTGGGTTTGGTATGGTTTCTTGAGACAAGGTCTTGTTACATAGCTCAGGCTGGGCTCAAACTTGCAATCTTCCTGCCTCAGCCTCCCAAGTGCTGGGATCACAGGTGTGCACCATCACACCCAACTTCTCCTCCCTCTTGATGCTCCCAGAGCTTAATTTTGACATGGGCCTGCCAGGAAGTGGTGGCAGCCACTATGTCTGAACCCCCACCATTGTGACTCCACCATTTTTTCTCTCTGTAGTGCTTAGCCCTCCTGCCTGCTACAGCAGACCCTAAGAAGAGGCAATGTGAGGTGGATGGGACACACCCTGGGACCCATGAAGACAGGTGCCTGTGCATGTATGAGGACAGCTGTGCCATGCCCAGGGGCAGTCAACTAGCCCTCCTTCTGCCATCACTGTCATCACCACTACATCATCATCACTATCACCATCACCACCATCACCACCACCATCATCATCACAATCATCACCATCACCACCATCATCACCACCGTCACCATCATCACCACCACCACCATCACCATCATCACCACCATCACCACCACCACCATCACCATCATCACCATCACCACCACCATCACCATCATCGCCCCATCACCATCAGACAATGGTGAAAGAACTCCTTGCACCATCTGTGTCAATTCTCACCACAACCCCGTGACATTCTCCCTTCATGAAGAAAGAGACCAGGACCCAGGGGAATCCAGCGGTGACCAAGGTCACCCAGCTGGCCTGAGGCAGAGGTGGCAGAGGTGGGTCCCTACTCAGTCCTGCACATTCCCAAGCCCAAATGCTGAAGCATCACAGTCTCCAACAGGGGATGGTGTCGGAACCAGGTACCTGGGTCACAGCCTCCACTCTGGGCTGAGTCATTAGGCAGGAGAGACCCCACGTCTTTCCAGGGCAGCGGGAAACCTGCCTTCCAAAATCTTCCAGCCAGCACTCAGGGCTCTTAGAGTCTCCTGACACATGGTGGTGCTGGTGCTGGTGGGTGTGTGTGTGTGTGTGTGTGTGTGTGTTCACATCGGTGGTGCTGGTGCTGGTGGTGGGGTGTGTGTGTTTGTGTGTGTGTGTGTGTGTTCACATTGACAGGCAACTTATTTGTCCACAACCTCACACTAGGCAATGTCACTGCTAGAACAAGCAACACATTCACTCAGGGAGTATGAGAATCCAGGAATCTTAGACTTAGAATATCTTAGACTCACGCAAAGCCTTTAAAAGTCCAAAATATTAACTGCGATCATCCCAGAAACCATAGTGTAGTGTTTGGGAGCGTGGGTCCCAGCTCCAGCACCAACGCTGTGGCACAGGACAGCCTGGAATAAGGTGATGCTCACTGCTGTGAGGTGATCTGGTGACGTCCCACCAGAGATGTGCACAGTGGGACCCAGCTGCTCTCCCGTTCCCAATTCTGGGGTCCTGGGAGTTGGGGTCCGGGAGACAGAGCATAGTTGCAGACTTCCAGGCTCCTGATCTTCACAGTGGAAATCTCCAAGAGCAAACAGTACCCCTGAGGGGCCCAGTCCATCACCACACACACAGCCTGAGTCCTCACAGCCACACTCACAAACATACACACACTCACAGCCATCGCACACCCTCATGGACACACGGAGTAACCACTTATGCAGACACACATGTAGCACATCATCACAGACACAACATGTACTACTGCAGACACAAACATATATACATACATTCACAGTCACACACAGACACACAATATACAACTACACAATCACACACAGGCAGGGCTCATTTCAGCAGCACATATACCATCACACACAGGCACACACAACATACAGTCAGATATCTTCACACACACAATCACACATAGGCACACACACAATATGTAGTCACACAAACACATCTTCAGACACATACACAATCACACAGACATGGACGACACATAAGATACGCTCACACATCCACACACAGACACATCCACACACAGAGAATACAGACCCGTTCGTATACAGTCGCACACAGACAGACATACTCATACCCATCAGCACGCAGACACACATACCACCCACAGACACGCATGACACACACACACCCCCTATACTCAAATACATATACACAGAACACACAGGCACGCACAGCACACACGCGCGCACACACACGAGGGCACAGAGCCTGCATCTGTGGTTTGCAGGAAAGTCCGCAAGGCTGCAGAGAAGCTGCCTCCTAGAATCTTCCAGCAGCCATCCTGGAGCCCTGGAACCCTCTGTCTGCTCCTTCTTCCGCATGACAGACCTGCAGACGCCTGACGACAGCTGCCCACCCCCGAGCCTCGTCTGCCCCAGGCCTCTTCTCACCAGCTCCCTCAACCATTCCTCGCCTGACTATCTCCAGATCAGATACCTCCCTGGGACCCCTCCTCAGTCCGGCCCGAGCCTACCCGCTTCCATCTGCTTGGGCAGCTGGATTCACACCAAGTCACCCAGGCCAGAGCAGACAGAGCACCCATCTCTTGACACTGGCCGGAGCTCAGGACCTGCCAGGCAGCCTAGTCAACAAGACCGCAGCCCCTACAGGGACGTGGTCCACCGTGCCCTCAGACCCTCTGCAAAGGACACCACGGCTCCTCCGATATGAAGAGGGATGGCTGAAGTTTGGCCCCCGTATGCATGATCTGACCCAGAACTTGCCATGGTCCGGCCAGCCGAGCCTGCTTACATTTTAAACCCCTCTTGGCCCTGTCACCAAAATCAACAGCAGCCCTTCCGGCTTTGCAGTGCCCTGGATCAATGGATTAAGTCATCGATTCCTCCCACGACAGCTAACAAGAATCACAGCCAACACTTTTTTTTTTGTGAGCACCTACTGTATGCCAAGATCTTATTATAACCAAAAGTAAGCACTTTTGTTCTCTGCACCTACCAGGGAAGAAACTGAGGCAAGGAGAGGCAAAGAGATTTTTTCCAAGGTCAAGAGCCTGTTGGAGAAAGACCCAGGATTTGGATCTGGTGGTCGAACTCCTGGTCACCAGTTCAAGGGGTGTCCAGGCCAGGCTGTTGCTAGGAGGTTGCAGGGCCCCCACCTGCCCCGAGCATCGACCCTCACGTCTGTCACCAGGCTTTACAGGCTGGCCAGCAAGGCTGCATTGGAATCCCCATCAGCGAATTCAAACACCTCCCAGCAGGTGCCTCTGCTGATCAGTTTTTACGCACTCTGCAGTAATTAGGGCTTCGGTCTTACTTCGGCTAACAAATCAGGGTAGAATGGGGGAGGCCAGAAGAAAGAGCACCGGACCAGGAGTCCCACAATCTGGGCCCAGGCTCCAGCTCCCCCACCCCATATTGCTAGGTCTCACCAGGCTTCGTTTCTTCTGGTACAAGACGCCGAGGACTTAACATCCCTGGCAACTGAGATAACAAACAGTCAGAGATTTGAGAAGTGCCTTAATGAAAGGAAGACAGGACCCATGCTAGGCACTGTACAGACACTTCTAAGTCTTCAGAAAAGTCTTTGAGGTGGAAGGCATCACCTCAATTGTAAAACAAGCCAATGCTCCTGTGATACTAAGTGATCTGTCCCTCTGTGCTGCAATTGCGGACTCGTTCGTTCGTCTCTCTCCATCCACGGAGGAGGCTGAGCCCCCGGCCCGGCACAGGGCGGCGTGCAGCATGGCCGTGGCTGCTCAGGAGGGCGGAGGCAGAGGCAGGAGCCCACTGCCCTTCTAGGGATGTGTCGTTAGCCAGACAGCTCTGGCCAAGTCCAGGAGAAGGGAACAGCGGACAGAGGCAAAGAGGGAAATGAGGGACAAGAACTCAGATAGGGCCAGGTCCTGGAGAGACTATGACCTCCAGGAGCCTCCCCCTCCTCTCCTGCTCAAGGAGCCCCCAAAGAAGCCAGCACCTGCTCCAGGGGGGTCCAGACACCTCGTGCTAAGTCCTTTGCAGCCTGCACCCCTGCGTGCCACACACAGCCCGCTTCTTCACTCCCACAGCAAGAGCAGAAGCCAGAAACTGTGGCCATGTCCTCTCTTCCCCCACCCCCAAGTACCTGGCCTAGGAGGCCAATGGACATGGAAAGCCACAAAGAGAAGATGTCTGCACCCTTCGGTTTGCTGCTGTATCCCCCAGTGACCAGAACAGGGCCTGACACCTAGTAAGAGCTTAATAAATGTAAAAGAAAAAGAAAAGGAAGTCAGAAAATCCTATTTGCTTCCTTCCCTCTTTGGACTGGCAGCTGTAGGGCGGAGACTCAACCCACATCACCTGGCTTTCAGGATCCACAGCCCGCAGACCCCGAGACCCACAGACCCAGAGATCCACAAAGCACCCACAGATCCGGCTCCAAGCCCCAGCCCGGCCCCAGGACTCCTGGGGACACCAGGGCTGATGGAGGGGCACATCTTGGTGACATGTGGGAAGGCAATGTTCTACAGAAAAGAGGAGGAGGGAGGAAAGGGTCAGGGAGAAGGGGAAGGAGGAGGAGAAGGAATCGAGCAGAAGGGGGTGAAATGGAGGAGAAGGAGGAGAGGGGGGAGAGGGAGGTCCAGAGGATAAGGGGACCCTGCTCCCCCTGCAGCCCATGAGGTCTCTTTGGACCCCACACCCAGCCCAGCACCCTCTTTTTCCCGACATAGTTTTGAGCACCCCAAGTGTGGGGCTGGGGAGTTACAGAACAAGGCAGCGTGGGGAGACAGCTCAGAGCAAGGAGGCATACGGAGCCTGTTTCTTTACCTGGCAAAGCTCAGAGCTGTTGGAGCTGAGCCGGTGGGGGAGGAACAGAGCCAGAGGGGGGCTAGAAAGAGCCCATCCTGGGAGCTGAGGCCCAAGGAGCATACTCGGGGTTCAGAGGACAGGGGAGGGGGCATGATGGAGACTAAGGGCGGGGAACTGGAGGAGGCAGCCCCACAGGTGCAAGCTCTTGGTGGGCTCTGGGCCCAGAAAAGAACCACACAGAGGCTGCAGTCTCGGGGACCCCCTGAAATCGCTCCCAGCTTAGCCACAAACTGTCCCTGTTTGGAGCCAGAGAACTGGGTGGATGAGCAGGGGGTTCTCAACCACCCAGGGGGTTCTCATAGCAATCTCTCCCCACCCAAGGTCAAGGGGAGTCAACCCACAGGATGTGGGGGTTACCTGGCGCCCCCTGGTGGGCCTAGAAGATACCCTCTTTGCCACAGCGCCTGGAATGGCAGGGATTAGGGGAGAGGGTGTGAAGGGCGGATGGGCAGGACTGGGAACAGAAGGGCAGCGAACCAGGCTGCAGTCTCTCCCCCAAGTGGCCATGGGGGTGCCCTGGGCAGGCAAGAGCTGCTCTGAACAGCCAGGACCCGGGAGCCCAGGACATACGGTGGTGCCCAGACCCCTGGGGGTGTGGGGAGGTTCACCAGCTTGGTGCTGCCTTCCCATCTCCTCACCCACCCCCAGACTGCAGGCCCAGGCTCAGTCCCTGCTCAGTATCACCCTGACCTGTCACCTGCTGGCAGCCACTCCTCAGGCCTCAGGAGTGATGCAGAGGCAGGAAGGGGAAAGGGAGGTCTCCAGACACCTGCCCAGTGCCCAGCCCAGCCCTGGGACCCAGATCCTGAACAGAAAGAAGTTTGTCCTGAAGGGTGGACAGGAGTTTCCAGAGCGGGTTCTGGGGGCTGAGGGAGGATGTTGATCCAAGAGGTGACTCGACAGCGTGGGCAGGGCCCAAGGACTGGGCACTAGGGAGGCAGGCCCAAACTGCTCTGCCAAGCCCTCTCCCAGCCCAGCCCTTGGACCCACTGCCCTGTGGGCACAGCATCCCAGGCAAGTGAAGCCCCCAGGCAGGGAGAGAAAGAAGGACAGACGGCTGTCCAAGCC